>MU183770.1:65506-123790 GCA_016904865.1 Pissodes strobi
AGCTTAATTCTGGCTTTCAAACTCGAAATTAGGATTTTTTTAAAACCCCCAGGAGTTAAACTAATTATGACTTTCAAATTAGGAATTAGAGTTTTCTTAATTCTAACACTTAACCAAATTTTTAGTTACCGGTTTCTGACAATGAAATTTCGAATTATGACTAAAACTGACTTTCAAACTCGAATGATTTTGAAGCCCGGAGTAAAATTAATTTTGACTTTCAAATTAGGAATTAGAGTTTTCTTAATTGTAACATTTAACCAAATTTTCAGGCTATCGTTTTCTGACATTGAAACTTCGATTACTTAAAACTCGAAATTAGAATTTTTTATTAAATCCTGGTTTTGAACCCCGGAGTTAAATTAATTCTGACTTTCAAATTAGAAATTAGAATTATCTTAATTCTACTATTAAACCAGACGTTTAAGCTATCTTTACTTTGAAACTTCGAATTAAGCTTAATTCTGGTTTTCAAACTCGAAATTAGGAATTTTTCCTTAAATCTTTGTTTTGAAGCCCCGAGTTAAATTAATTCTGAATTTCAAACTAGGAATTAATTTACTATTTAACGAATTTTTTAGACTATAGTTTTCTGACTTCGAAACTTCGAATGAAGCTTAATTCTAACTTTTCCTAAATTCTACGATTTAACCAACTTTTTCGGCTACCGTTTTTTGACATTCAAACTTCGAATTATGCTTAAAACTGGCTTTCAATCTCGAAATTAGGATTTTTTCTTAAATACTGGTCTTGAAGCCCCGAGTTAAATTAATTCTGACTTTCAAATTAGGAATTAGAGTTTCCTTAGTTCTACTATTTAACCAAATTTTTAGGCTATCGTTTTTTGACTTAGAAGCTACGAACTAAGCTTAATTCTGGCTTGCCATCTCGAAATTAGTAGTTTTTAAAGTCCGTAGCTTAATTATGACTTTCAAACTAGGAATTAGAGTTTCGTTAATTCTACTACTAAATTTTCGTCAATATCTTCAATGTAAAGGAATGAAGATTTTCAGAAAAAATTAACCATAATTCAAATCTAATCGAATTTCAACATATTTAACTTTTTCAATCCATGTCTTGATGGCTAATTTTGACTAGAAGGTCAAGGAAAAATTACTTCCCAGTCATTAACTTTTGATGGCACTCTAGTTCCAAATAGAAACGAAAAATCAAATGTACAAGACATTATTTTAGCGTTACTAAACCGGACTAACTCAAAACTAATTTTGTCTTCGTATATTTCTATTTTTCGTTTCTATTATGACTAGATTGCCAGGGAAATAAAATAATGCGTCAAAAGTAAATAACCAGGAAGTAATTTTTCCATGGCTCTGGTCAAAATTAATCATTAAAACATGGATTGATTGAAAAAGTTAAATACATTGAAATTCGGTCAAATTTGAATTATGGCAAATTTTTCTAAAAAATTTCATCAATATCTTCAATGCAAAGGAATGAACATTTTTGAAAAATTTACCACAATTCAAATCTGATCAAATTTAAACGTATTTAACTTTTTCAATCCATGTTTTAATGGTTATTTTTGACTGGAGGGTCATGGAAAAATATTACTACCCGGTCATTTATTTTTGATGCGTACTCTTATTTTCTTGACCCTCTAGTCACAAATAGAAACGAAAAATCAAATACACATTAACTTATTTTAGGGTTACTAGCCCGGACTAACTCAAAACTAGTTTTGTCTTCGTATATTTCTATTCTTCGTTTCTATTTATGACTAGATTGCCAGGGAAACAAAAGAACGCGTCAAAAGTACCTTTAGTCAAAATTAACCATCAAAACATGGATTGAAAAAGTTAAATATATTGAAATTCGGCCAAATTTTAATTACGATCAATTTTTCTAAAAAATTTCGTCAATATCAATCAATGCAAAGGAATGAAGAGTTTCAGAAAAATTAACCATAGTTCAAATCTGATAGAACTTCAACGTATTTAATTTCTTCAATCCATGTTTTGGTGGTTAATTTTGACAGAAGGTCATGGAAAAAATTAACTTTTGACGCGAACTCTTATTTCATTGGCTCCCTAGTCCCAAATAGAAACGAAAAATCAAATATACATGAAATTATTTTAGCGTTACTAACCCGGACTAACTCAAAATTAATCTATTTTTCGTTTCTATTTATGACTAGATTGCCAGGGAAATAAAGAACGCATCAAAAGTAAGTGATTAGCAATTTTTTCTTTGACGCTCTAGTAAAAATTAACCATCAAAACATAAATTAAAAAAGCTAAATATATTGAAATCCGGCTAGATTTGAATTTTTCAAAAATTTTTCATCAATATCTTCAATGCAAAGGAATGAAAATGTTTAGAAACATTAACCGTAATTCAAATCTAATCAAATTTCAATTAATCGACTTTTTCATTCCATATTTTGATGGTTAGTTTTGACTAGAGGGTCATGGAAAAAATATTGCCCGGCCATTTAATTTTGACCCGTTTTCTTATTTTGTTGGTACTCTAGTCACAAATACAAACGAAAAATTGAAATATACGTGAAACTATTTTAGCCCTGTGTATTGAATTTTTATAGCTCGAAGATTTGATCCTTAATTTTGGAAAATAAAAGAACTTTTTTTATTTTTTGAATTTCTAGGGAATAACGATTTCTAGCTCCAAATCTTTATTCTTGGTTTTCATTAGAGGGTTAAGCAAATCAATCATTTTCCTTTTCATTCGTTTTTGACACGTTCTATTGTTTTTACAGCACCCTATAGTCACATCTGAATTTCAATGCAAATGTTTTTTTAGTCCAAGTTTCGATACATAATTTTGATTAGAGTGTCATGGAAATAAAACATGTTTTCCATTTGCTTTTGTTGCGTCCTTTGCTCTTTGTTTCCATGACCTTTTAGGTCACAACTGAAAGTTGAATTTCGAAATAGGCTTGATATTAATTCACCTGCAGTTGTATTAACCGAAACTAACTCAAAAGCAGTGGCGCTGGTTCTTAATATTTAATCTGGTTGGATTTAAATGCAATTAATTTTTTCAGGCCAATCTGACGGTTAATTTTGACTAGAGAATCATGGAATTAAAATAGCTTTTTCATTTGCTTGACACGAGTTCCTTTATTTTCACGCCACTTCAATGAACAGACATAACCGATCAGGGGTTACTAAATCAAAAGTAACTTGCATATAATTTCGATATCGGGCCTTGGAGATACTGAAGAAAATTATTTAAAAAAGAAGAATTTAATTCTGCCTGAATTTGAATACAATCCATTTCTAAGCTCAGTTCTAAGTACTTTCCTCCTATGGAAAAAATGTGCTCAGTCACGACTCTAGTCACAACTGAAAATTATGAGTATAACTATACCTATAAATCAGACTCCAAGGGACACTATCTCCAGTTTCTGAAAATATTTATAGTCAAATGATCAATCGTTAATTATACGCAATTCTCGAAATTTATCTCGTTTATAGGCGATCCCATCAAATCATTTAAATGATTTTCAGATTTAAATTAACCGCTATAAGATCGGGAATAACGACCGTTTAAAACCGTGATTTTATTATTCAATAAAAACGTCACCACTTACACCGGCGCACATTATAAACTTGTTCGGAACCGCTCGGCGCTCAAGGACACCAGATCAGATCCCGTGTAAAAGGGTTCGGAGATGGTCCGAAGATAAGTCGGGCCGATAGGTAGAAGAAGAAGAAGAACCCAAAGACAATACCGAAACCTCGAGAGATCTTCGGCTCCCATTTCTGATAATTTATTTTGTGTCATGCGAGCGGTATCGAGGTAAACGTATCTTTTATCGCTATTTATTATTCCGATTTTCAGATTATTTGGTTGCTCGACCACAGCTTTTTTTTTATGTAAATACCTTGAATCGCGAATTATTTAACACTTTCTGGAGAGGTTTTCATTGCTTTTAGGTAACATAGCTATTTAGTCAATACTGCTTGCATTAAATACTATTACAAGCATTTTCTGTAATGGTAGAATTGTACTAATCCAAATTAATTGCTGGACAAAAACAATGCATCAAAGAAAGATTTATTCAAAATTTAAAGTTTTGTATTTTAATTACGATACAAGATATCAAAATGCTCTTTGACAAAATAGAGCGGTTTTTGATTGGTTCACTTGTTTTCAATATACAGTATTTTTCGAATATTTCAGTATTTTCAAATAGATGAAATCTTAACGTCTGCATATACCAAAATAACTACCTATAAATCCTCCATGGTAGGTGCGATGCAAGAGCTGAAAGATACCATTTATAAAGAAAACTTCTGGCTCTCATCGGTAAGGTTTAAAGATTCAACTTCTCTCTAGGTAGACATTTTTCAGACCGACCAAAGCTACAACAACAAGCAAATTCATACATTTTCATGATCCGAAGGAAAATGGTGATAATCAAAATAGGACTTCGGATACTTCACAGTTTGAACATGAGAAGTGTAAATGATACAATCTTGCTTAGAGATGAGACACCCACCTTTCGTCTTGTCTATGAACACTGGATGGTCAAAAACGACATAGACAAGGTAAATTTGGAGAACTACAAAAACGCCAGAGACAGGGTAAATTTGGAGAAATACACAATAACACTCATCACGCACAACCGGCAGAGGTGGAGGAACAGCAATTTTCCTCAGAGAAAACCTGCAGGTCGAATTAATTAAAACAGAGGTGAAACCAGCAGACAAACATTGTGAGCTTTCAGCTATTAGTTATGAATGTGATGTTCGCTAGCATGACGTATTAAGTCTGCTGAGACCGCATCCTAGCTGAGCGTCGACCCAGAAAAATGCACCGCAGCAAATTACACAAGAAAGCAAGTCACCGGGTTAATAATTAAATAATAACATACTATCACAATTTTATATATACATGTACATTATGTTTTATAGTATTTAGATTAGGAACTTTTTTGTATAAATACGAATCAAATTGTTAATAAAATCAGTACAAACCCAGAGCTGTTTGACTCAACTACTCTCTTTGAAACCCAACAAAGGCTACTTATTCTACATGTCTAGAAAATGCCCTACTACAATCTACATTAAGTTATTAAACTATCGAGGGCTGCCTAGACAAAATGTCTATATTATGTTATCATTTAATTGTTAACCCGGTGACCTGCTTTGTTGTGTAATTTGCTGCGGTGCAATTTTTCTAGGTCGACGTACAGCTAGAATGCGGTCTCTACGTCATGCTTGTTTGAAATTATTAAGTTTATTTTCGTTGGAGAATAATTATACAGGGTGGCAAGAAATGGCTAATGGAGATTAGACATACTGGCGGCCGAGACTGTGATGGCTCCCAGTAGCTAGTCTTTCCCAAACAGTTCTATATACTTCTGCTCTAATCGTGTCAGGAAACCGTCACCTTGTCCCTTAACTGAAGGTGTGGTTTTTTTCCTCTACATTCGGACTGCTGGACGGCTTTTGCTCGAACTTCCTTCTTGGGCATGGTTGGTGTGATTGGTACTCCTGATGGATGTGTTTGGAGTGTGATCCCATCGGAACAGCAAAACAGTACTTGCATCTGCTGTTTCAGGATTCGCCGCTGGTGTCGCTGACGCTTCTTCCTTGTCATGTTGGAGACGACTACCGTAATTGCGGCGCAACTTTCGTTTTTATAGCGCTAATTAGTTTGTTCAGCAGATTTCTACTTTGATGATGTAGCTTGACCCAGCAAGCTCGTGTAGATTCGAGGATGCTGCTGATGTGTAACATAGGGGTTGTTACTGATCTTGGTTGCGGTTGGCGGGATCGTTGTAGATGTGGAAGGTGTCTAATTCTATACCCCGATCAACCTCTTCTCTATTTCGAGTAAGTGGCTTGTGGTGATATTTTTGTCGTTTATACTACCATAGTCCACTGATAATTGCAGCTAATACTGCTACTTCAGAAATCGTGGTGCTGCTAATTACTGTATTATTGAGTGAACTCCATTTGGTCTCTGTCAGTTCATGGTCGATTTCTACTTCTTCCTCCATGAGGGTCCAGGCTTCCAGAAGCAGTGATTACTGGTTCTTTATCTGAGCTTAAATCGATTTTAGCAGAGCGAGGTAATGTAGTTAGGTTGATCCTGGCAGGTTTAAACATAGTTTTACTTACTGATATAGTCTCGCTTCTTTTTGGAGTTAATATGTTTTTGCTCGTTTTTACAAAACAGTTTTGGGAAATCTCAATAATTCCTGTATAGTTTAATGTGATTTCATTTCTTATTCCATCGCAGATAACTGCAACCCTTGCTTGTGATGGTGAGATAAATAAGCAAACATTGGGTAATATAAGTTGCTTCCAAATCAGGGATTGCAGCTGGTTTTCTTGAGTGTCGCATGTTCTGTTTTCTGTTCGTTGATATATTTCATCAATCACACAATGCGGACTATTCTCGATGCTTCGTGTTGTTACTGGAGCACAAACATAGACATCGTGGTCTATCGTGATGCAGTCATGGAAATCTTGTTCGCTGATTTCAAAATAGAGCTGTCTGTTGTAGTTTATAGCAAGTTTATTGTTAGGTACATCCAAAATCCAGTATGCCTTTGGCGTGATTTTTAGAGGAATGGGTGCTGCTTTTATGATTAGAAAGTCGTCAACTTCTGTTATAAGGAGGTACCCAAACACATGTATATCTGTTTTGGTGTGATGGATTCTCGTCGTTATGAGTGGAAATGTCACACTTTGTAAGTCTGACGGTAACTTTCTGGATACCTCGGCAATTGCTTGCTCAATTTCGACGGGTGATATCAGCTCCAACAGGTGGCTTCGGTGATAGTGCACATCTAGCAATCGCTTATGATATTCCATTATGTTATCAATAAGTATAATTGGACACCATTTGATAACTGCTTAGAAGGTGGATATTTAGGAGGTTTCTATCTACTGCTTGATACCAATGGCTTATATCTCTTATTGCCATGGTTGTCTCGCTTATCTTTTCCTGGAATCGTCTGAGTTGGTTGTTGATTCTTGTTTCTGTGTTGTTGAACTTAGTTAGCACGTGGAGCATAAACTTTGTTGGATGGCTGGATGCCTTAATTAGCACTTTTTGATTATGTTCCAACTTGTCTATATCCAGGTAGACTTCATCGTTTACTCGGAAGAGGGAGGTGAGCAACTTCCCAACTATACCTCGCTTCTGCCTCTTGGAGCTTATGTCTTCCATTCCTTTGTCCATCAATTCTATTTGACTTTGCTTTTCTCGTAGCTGGTGAATTAGCGAAGAACAGTGTGTTTGCAGCTAATTCCTTGCCACTCTCACAAAGGGAATTTAACTGACGTATCGAATCGTTTATATTTTTCGTATCGTTGCCTAGTTGATATTTATCAAAATTCACTTATAGTCTGAATATTCCTCTGTCTATTTTGGCATGACCAACCTCTTCTATATACAACCCTGGAGGTGGGTAATGTACCGTATATTTTTGTGCCGTGGACTTTCGTAGTGTTAAAAGGAAAATGATTGCTATGGTTACAGTTCTCCATGGGTTGGTACCTCTGTTTCTTGTATGTTCTCTGGTCGATTCTGGCTGCGTGGGTATGTGTATTAACTTGTGTATAGGACGTTTAGTCACATTTCCTCCTGGCCTCTGGATAGATACTACTACCTGTACTACTTTGTTTTCAGATAGATGCACGTCAATTATTCTTGCCAGATGCCATTTGCTTGGGTTGATGTCTTGATCTTTCACTAGTACTACTTCTCCGACCCCAGGTGTTTTGTGTAACGTCATCCATTTGTACCTCTGCTGTAGTTGGTTTAAGTAGTCTGATGACCATCTTTTCCACAGATCTGCTTTGATTTTCTGCACCAATTTCCATCTTTCATTTAAATTGGAATTAATTGTTGTGTTTATAGGATCTGGAAACTCTACCACGGGTCTGCCAATCAGAAAATATCCTGGTGTCAGCACTGTATCACTTGGATCGTTACTTAGAGTACATAGTGGCCGAGAATTTAGACAAGCTTCTATTTGGTGCATGAGCGTTGTAATTTTTTCATATGTTAGGCAGGTCTCGCCGATCACTCACTTCATATGATACTTCATAGATTTGACTCCAGCTTCCCATAGGCCTCCAAAGTGAGGCGATGCGGGGGTTATGAAATGCCACTGTGTTCCTATGTTTACTAATTTGTCTTGTATGCTGGAGTGGAGGTCTTGATCATATCTTGTACTTCCTTGTGAAGAATCTTACTGCCCCCCCACGAAATTTGTGCCATTGTCACTGTAGATATGTGCACATTGTCCTCGTCTTGCAATGAATCGTCGAAAGGCTGCCAAAAAATGTATCTGCTGATATGTCGCTGACCACTTCTATGTGAATTGCTTTGGTGGTAAGACAGACAAATATTGCTATGTATCCTTTGTATGCCTTATAACATCTCCCTTTAGTGGTCTTAATTTGAACTGGACCGGCATAATCCACACCGGAATGTACAAATGGGTGAGAGGGGGTTATTCTGGCAGAGGGAAGGTTTGCCATTAATTGTTCTGTAGTTTCTGCTTTGTAGCGGATACATTTGACAAATTTTCCTATTGATGATTTGACAGCTCGCTTTGCATTGACGATCCAGAATTGCTTTCGTGTCTGTGCCAATGTTGTTTGGTTCCACCAAAATGTCTAGGCAGCCCTTGATAGCTTAATTTAATGTAGACTGTAGTAGGGCATTTTCTAGACATGTAGAATAAGTAGCCTTTGAAGGGTGTGAAAGGGAGTAGTCGAGTCAAACAGCTCTGGGTTTGTACTCTTTTTTTTATTTTTGCAAATACTGATAAATTGTTTGCAAAGTGACATCGTTCGTATGAGCTTATTTAATGATGAGAACCTGGCTACTGTTTCATCTTCTTCTAGATTTTTTATTATTATAGCGTGGTAAGTAATTTTTGCTTCTTCTGGAGGAGTGTTAATGATGATGGTTGGTGGCCACGGTTTTTGGCTCTTTTATCTTAAGCCATTCTGGGCCTTGCCGTCACAATGTATGGATTGCTAACTTTGAGGGTTCCATTGCTCTAGATACAGCGTCAGCTGGGTTTTCTCCACCTCTGATATGGTCCCATTTCCCTTTAGGAATGAGACTGTTTATTTGGACGACTCTATTTGCCACAAATGTTTTCCATTTTGTAGGGTCACCTCTTATCCATGACAGTGCAATCATGGAATCTGTCCAAGCATAAATAAACAGCCGTCTGGCTGCACGGCAATGCTTCTAGTGTTTGTTTCATTATTTTAGCCAATAATAATGCTGAACATAGTTCTAGTCACGGTAATGTTGCTTTCATTTTTATTGGTGCTACTTTTGACATGGCCATTAGCAGCGTTATCTGGAAACCTTGATTGTTATCTCTTGGTACTTTTATATAGATTACCGCTCCATATGCCTTCTCAGATGCGTCACAGAATCCATGTAGCTCTACATTACTACTTGAGGTTTGCTTTGTCCAACGTGGTATTGAAATGTTTTCTACATGTTTCAAGTCTTCTTCAAATGCTTTCCATTTTGATTGGATTTTTTCCGGAACTTTGTCGTCCCTTTAATTTCTGCAGCCAAAGATCTTGTATTTAGAGTTTCGACTTTATTACTACTAGTGAATCAAATAGCTTTGATACTTCTGACAGGATTGTCCTTTTGGTTACTTTGGTGGTTGTGGAAACACTTGCTTTGAACCTAAACGTGTCATTATGTGGCGCCCAGTATATCCCAAGTGAATTTCGGATGTTGTCTTCCGTTATCTCGAGGTCTTCTTGATTTTTTAGGCTAGTTTCAATTGATTCCATTATTTCACTGCTGTTACTTGTCCATTTTCGTAGTGTAAAACCTCCTGATTTGAACATGTTTATTAATTCTGCTTTGAGATTTTCCGCCTCTCTAATAATTGTGTCTGCGCCTGATAAGAGATCATCGACGTAAAAGTCTTGCATTGTGACTGCAGCTGCTTTTGGGTATCTAGTCTTTTCATCTTCGTCTAGCCGCTGAATCGTTTTTATTGCTAGGTATGGAGCCGATGCCGATGTTGTTCCATACGTGACTGTTTTTAGAGTATATTCTTCTATTGGACGAGCTGGATCAGTTCTTCATAAAATTCTTTTATATTGTTGGTCTTCAGGATGAATATTTATCTGGCGGTACATTTTCTCAACGTCTCCTGCTATTGCTATTTTGTGAAATCTCCATCGTAGTAGAATGTCTGATAGTTCTGGCTGAAGTCTAGGTCCAGTGTACATAGTCTCATTTAGACTTAGTTCATTTGACGTTTTTGATGATGCGTCAAACACCACCCTTAATTTTGTTGTTGTATTTGATTCCTTTATGACTGGCTGATGGGGAATATAGTATTTTGCTATTTTGTCATGACTTTGAACTTCTTCCTTATGTCCCAAGGTCTGATATTCTTGCATGAATTGTTTGTATTCTTGGCTTAAATTTTCTTTTCTACCGAATCGTTTTTCTAGCTGAATCAATCTAGCTGCTGCTCGATTTTTTGATCTTCCTAGTTTGCATTCTAGTTCTGATGGTGATTACTATATTTTTATCTCAATTTTAGAATAATTATTAAATAATATTTATAGATCTGGGGGGTGTCTGGTGGCTGGGGGTGACATTAACGTCAACTTTGCCACCAACAACCCTCAGTCTCTAACTCCTATAAATCTGATGGGAGGTAAGGATTGAAGGCACATGGCTTAGACATGACGAGGGTGGGCTTAGCATCTAGCACTCAAATAGTCTTTAGATAGCAGACCTTCAGACAGGCCGAAAAGGTGATAGTGAGGTCAAGTTCCTTGTAATGTTATAATTCCTTGAAAATTGACAGCAGTTAGGCTGAATTTTTAATAATGACGTTTGACTTTGTGGCATCTCAGAAACCTGAAGGAGAGCCGAACCAACAGGTTCTACTCTACTTTACTCTACTCTAATCTACTCTACTCCAACTTTAAGTCTAACTAAAATCTAATGGGAACTCTAATTCGAATTAGATATTATAACCACTCTGGTTAATTAGAACTTATTTTGCGATTCCAGGGTATACAAAAAGTTTCATTATTCAAGTTATAATACTCGCCGAATTAATGCATGGGAAGGTGTATATTTAATTTTTTTAAATAGTTACCCTAGTTTTTGAGACATACTTTGTGCAAAAAACCAATCTTTTGGTAGTTTAAATGTAGAAAATTTGACAATAAACTCCCCAAAATTATCAAAATACATGTGTATTTCGTGTTCCTCAAACTCAATTTTGCTCATTTCAAGGGCGTTTGACAATTTAATTCATCACTATTTTTGAGCTTTTAATTTTTTCATCTTGCCATTTTGATATTTTTTGATAAATAACTAGAGCAGTTTAAAAAAATAGATAGTATACAGTCTTACGTCCGTCGAAAAACCGAAAACACTAACTTTAGGCCCATTCTCATAGTCTCCGTCACAGCCAGGAATACAACACTTTTGAGACATAATTACAGCCATAAAACTAGCCGAAATCGAGATAAAAACATACAATTAAATACAAACACAATCTTTTAAATTCTGCTGTAATTACATCGGCGAAGCAGTACAAAAGCAACAGGTCTTTAAGTCCGAAATATATAGTTTTACGTATTTAAAAATAGTAATACCTAAATATACAACGAAATATTAGGTACAAGATTCACGCACCTAAAAGCACATAAATAGTTCAGATTTCAAAGAAATGCAAGAATATGGCACTAATTAACGCAGCCATTATCCCAAAATTCGCAAATTAATCGTTTGTTTTGTTCCTTCTTTCTGTTATATCCTTTCAGATGATGCGCTGTTGCCGGCTCTATAACTAAAGTATTATTTATGGAAAGTGCACAAACAAGGTAATAGTATTAGGTAATTAAATAAATAAATTTAGAAATACCACATTATAAAAAGAGGAAATATGTTTTTTTAACAATATTGGAGGAATGGTAATGGTTAGAAATACATTCTTTATATACGAGCATCCTAATTCGTAGTAATCTGGCAACGTTGCAACCAATTTCTCCTCGATCGCGATTATCCTTCCACCCGCAAGCCATCTTCTCTACAAATCGCAAAGGCCCACATGCATGTACGAGTTAAAACTTTGTGAGCACTTTGTCCTTTCGTAGAGCTATTATTGTTTATAGGCCGGGGGGATACCTGGTGGTCGGGGGTGACTTTAACGTCAACATTGCCATCAACAGCCTTCAGTGTTTAACTTTTATAAATCCAATGGGGAGCTCTGGATCTAGAATTCAAATAGTCTTTAGATACCATACCTTCAGGCAGTCCGAAAGGGTGGTAGTGAGGTCAAGTTCGTTATAATATTATAATTCTTTTGGAATTGACAGCAGCTATGCTGGATTTTTAATAATGGCGTTTGACTCTGTGGCATCTTAGGATGGATTAGCCTAAACCTTAAATAGAGCCAGACCAACAGGCTCTACTCTACTCTAATCTACTCTGCTCTAAGTAGGCTCTAATTGAAATTAAATATTATTGGTTAATTGGAGCATTGAATTAATTCCAACTTCAGTTCGTAGAAGGGAATTTGGAGATTCTCAGGACGCAGTTATATTTCTAAGTTGTAATTGTTGATTGGGAAGTTGAAATTATATGGTCGGAATGACTCCGTGGTTATGAAACCACTCTGCTGAAGAAACATTAGGAAGCCCTGTGCATTTTGGTTGTCTAAGTGATACTTTTTAGAAATGTTTCCACAATTCCTCAATAATTGATCAGAAAAACCAACATTTCGAAATTTAATTTGAAATTTATCGTATCTTGTAGATCTATCTTATTGTACATATACCTCATTGTATATTTGTCTTACTTTATCCCAAAATTATCTTTTCTATTTTTAACTTTAATTATCATATTGGATTTTGATCTGATCAATGAATACTATCTTTATTATCTCTAGGGAGTATAGTGACTAAATACTCTAAACGTATTTGGTATTGAATTTCTGGAAGTTTAACGGCTTGAGAGTCGTGTTATTAATAAAAATTGTTAGGAAATGGTGTTCTCTAATCCTTGCGTTTAATTACCTTCATCATCGTCATCATCATCATCATCACAGCCATCATCTAGTCTACTATTGAACATAGGCCTCCCGTAACTCTGCCCCATTTCGTCGATCTTGGGCTGCTTGTATCCAGTTGGTCTTCAATCTTTTAAGATCGTTCGTCCATCTCGTCCTCGATTTCGGTACGCTTCCTCTCGGGGTCTCCATTCGACAATTCTTTAATTCCATCGTCCATCTGACCCGCCCAGTTCCATTTTAATTGACCGTTCCTTGTCACCGCATCCATAACGCCTGTGCGTTTACTTAATACATTATTAGGAATCCGATCGCTCAAAGATATTGGCAGCATAGATCTTTCCATTTTTCTTTGTGCAATTCTGATTTTATTTGCCGATTGCATGGTAAGGGTCAATGTCTCGGCGCCGTATGTCAGGACCGGCAAAACACATTGGTCAAAAACCTAAGCACACTGGGATACTGGACCTGAAGATATATCCGAGCCTCCCAAATGCGGCCCAGGCCAAACCAATCCTTGTCTTCATGTGTTTGGTTGTCCCTGCTGATTTTAATTTCATGATCCAGGTATTTATACGATGAGACCTGCTCTAGTGAAGTGTTGTTTACCATAAGATTCTTGGTCATGACTAGGTTCGTCATATAGCTGGTTTTTGTAAGATTCATCTGAAGTCCCACCCGTCTCGAAGCGTTGTTCAGTTCGTGCAACATTTTACATGCATCGGCTATTCTACTCGTGATTAATACTATATCATCTGCGAATCGCAGATGATGTAAGTGTTCGCCATCAATGTTGACACCTGATGAGTCCCAATTGACTTCCTTACATACTGACTCCTCCAGAGTCGTGAAAAGCTTGGGTGAGATTGTATCTCCGTGTCTTATTTCTCTTTGCATTCGAATCTTATTTGTGTCAGAATGTGCCCTAACACTAGCCGTTGCTGTTTTATAGATATTTTTCATGGTTTCCAACATTTTATCTTGATGGACAGAGTCAAAGGCTTTCTGATAATCGTCAAATATTAGAATTAGGGGTTTGTTGTATGATAGGGTTTTCACAATTCATATTTTTATTACCTGAAGATGATCGTTTCTTCCAAACCCTTTACGAGCACCAGCCTGTTCTTTGGCCTGATATGCATCTAATTTAGGATCTAGACGATTTGTTATTATTCTGGTAAAGAGCTTGTATATATGTGAGAGAAGGCTAATAGAGCGGTAGTTGCCCAGATCAGTAGTATCCCCTTTCTTGTGAAGAACAACAATAACAGCATTATGCCACTTGGTCGTGGTTACACCCTGTAAAAGGCATTTTGTGAGCATTTTACTAAGAACCCGCCGGACACATCTTCCTCCTGATCTGATTGCTTCTATCACTATTCTATCGTCAATCGGTGCTCTACTCTTCTTCATTTGTCTAAGTCCATTTTCAATCTCGACGGTTGTTATATCTGGGATATCTTCAGATCCCTGATTCGGTACATGTGGTATGCTCGTATCTCGATGCCTTGGGCGCTTGTAAAGTTCTTTATAGAAATCTTCCAAAATATTGAGAATATCGTCCCTACTTATATTGATTTTGCCTGTTTCGTTCTTTAACTTAGTAATGTTTTTTAAGCCAGGATTATATTTCTCCTCAGAACCTTGATACTTCTGTTCGTTTCTATCACTGATTTTATTTCTCTAGAATTGTAACTTCGTGTATCTCTTCTTATTGATGAGGAGATTAGGAGATGGATTTATTAAGTTCTCTCCATTCATCTAGATTTTCATTATGTTTTCCATTTTCCACCTTAAAGACTGGTTAAGGTGGTTCCAACTTGCAAAGTGAGAGACAAGCAAGATGTGAGAAACTAACGCCCCGCATTTTTGCTGCCTTCTGTGTCGAAAATCATTGAGAAGGAGATCTACATAAAGCTGATGAACTTCATAAATACCCACCAGATATTAAACGACAACTAATTTGGTTTCAGATCATTAAAATCTACCGAGTTAGCTATCTTTCATGCTGTAACATACATATTTGATAAGGTAAATAAAGTTTTTAACGCGCATCAAAGACTGTTGATACACTGGATCATGAGTTGCTTCTGGAGAAGCTTCATCACTGATGTCAACCTTAATCGAGGGGTAACTTAGGGCTACATACTAGGCCCCTTGTTATTTATTTTCTTTATCAATGATTTCCTCTGCGGGCTTAATTGGGGATTGGTCTGTAAGTATGCAGATGATACAACTCTGCTGTTGATCAACCGTGATATGTCGGACATTTCTGAGGGCTGCACTCAGACAGTCCAGGTCGAGGAACTGGCAAGATGAGGTGCAATCTTACTGCAGCTCCATGTGGATAAAGCTGGGCTGTTAACTTTTGCTGAAACGGTGGCACATAAGACCCTATTGTTGAGACATGACCGCAAATCTGTTCCAATCCTTAACTCAATAAGCTTTTCGGGCATGACTTTGGATAGCTTTCTAACCTGGCAAAACCATATGCAGAGACTAAAATCTAATCTGAACAGCGTATGTGCTGTTGTGCTGAGACTTAAACCCGTTCGGTCCAGGGTTTATTATTTTCTGCATGTCCAGTCCATCCTTAATTATGGAATTTGCTTTCGGGGTTCTTGCAGGAATGCAGCCAGATTGTTCATCTCTCAAAAGAGGATACTCAGATGCGTCCTGGCTCTGCACCCTAAAGCAGGGAATATTATCAAAACCTTGTCATTATGGCAGTTCCTTACATTTCATAAGAAAAGTATATATAATAATGAAATCATAACAATATTTAGGCGGGACAGAGCTGATTCTTCCACAGAATATCGAAAAAATAATTCGTTACGAAACAAGGGAATATAAACATATTCATAGACCAGCTGCATCAGACTGTTATAGGCTGACAATCCGCCCAGACAAATAAAACCAATAGTAATTATGCGGCGAAGTATATGTGTTAATATTCAGAAAAAATGTGAAATTTACCATAATATTTGCATGCTATAATCGGAAATGCAAAATTTACGGAAGCCAAGTGGGCCCATCCGCATATCACGAAAGTGCCCGCATAATTTTTTGGATTTGCATAGAATAGCGAACCGTTAAAATATATGTCAGCCTTAATCGGTTAGGGTTTGAGTACGAATAGGGGGGCACATATGGTTTTCGAGACAATTTTATATTGTTTTATAATAGCTAGGTAAATGAATTTAAAACATCCCTGGTATAATAAATTTAAATGTAATACGACTAAATTCAATGTAAATAATTAGTATATCGGACAACTCAACAAACAGCAAAAACGATATCAGCATCGCATCAAATCTAATATGAAAAAGCTTTGATCGATGCGGTATGCGCGTCTGAGACGGCGTGAAATAGGCACTTTAAAACGAATTTTCTGGTACACGGACTTTGAAATAGAGCTGTTTATTAACTTTTACCCTCTATTCGGAAAGTTTAACCCTTTAATTGTGCGTCGCAAAATTTATATGCTGAAGCGCCGGAGCCGAAGATAATTTTAAGTCGCCTGTCAGCGAACTAAGATTTACGAGCGAGTATTAAGCTGTTTTCCGGGTCGCGAGTCGCGAGTAGTTAATTGAATCGTTGGTTGGCCGGAAATAAATAATAATTATTATTATTGTCAAAAGCTGTCGTCGGGCAGTCTACTTCGGTCTAGTAGATTTGCAGATGATACTGTAGTCATAATAATTTTTGCCGTGTGTAAGACTAAAGCACAGTTTCACAGCAATACCGAACCAGAATTTAGCGCTAACCATGTTAGTATCATCAGAAGATGATTAAAACAGAAAGTAAACGGTCAGACGTTTTCTCAGGGAGGCTATTTACACAAATTTATGGTGATCCGTTCTAAACCAAAAGCTACCTTCAACTTTGTAGAGCAGCACAAGTTAGAAAAGGGTACTTCCTAACCCAAACGAATAATTTAAATGACCCCATTCTTATTTCAGGTAATATATATTTTCAATCCCGATTTTTTACTTTCAGACAGTTTTCTATGCCCTAAATTAATTTATATAATAATAAGTTTGATATTATTTTTAAATTTAGTAGGAAATTATGAAATTCAGCAAGTTTTATACATTCCAGGGGCAGGTATTGTTTTCAATGGTTAAAAATTTGTATAAATGACCACCAATTGGGTAAAAAGAAGAAGGAGGAAGGGACCCACCACCCTCAAACCAGCGAGTCCTGAAGGGGCTCACCAGTGTCCTTGCCGTGAAGGGGTCAAAATTTATATACGAATTCTCCTTCTTTTTCATAAGTCAGTCTTTATTTATAGAGTTAGTTCTTAGCGAACCACACCAGGTTCCGATGTAGCAAGGGCCACCTACTCAAAGTGAGCAGGCGGATAAGGGCAATACCCTTCTCGGTCGGGCCGTAGCCCGGGAGGTACCTACCAAAAACCCTCCAATTTGTTCTAAACAAAAGAAGTTCCCTACAGGGTTACGTTTGCTTACTCGTTTAGCCTTGCACACGGGTCCTAACGTGTTCGGTCTTTGTTAGAAAAATTTACAAATTTTTACAAAAACGTGTACATAGTACACTTAAAAGCTTTATAGCGTAAATAAAGTTACATCCTTGGTAAAACAGCTAGACGGGAGCAAACAGCAGTCTATCCTGCACGAATCCACCTAGCACGTCCAGTTGGTCCACTTCGGTTAATCTTCTCACCAGTTCTTCCGGTCCAGGTAGGTTAGCATCCCCCAGGATCGCCCTTACTTGGTCTCTCTGGTCCACGTAGTCGACGCAATGGTACAGCCTATGTTCAGAATTGTCTTCCTCAGCTTGACATGCTAGACACGCTGCAGTACCCAGTTTGCCGATCTTGCGGTAGTAACCTGCAAATTGACCAAGTCCTGTTAATATCTGCATAATCTTACTATTAAATTTAAATCCCATAATGCCCCTTCCCTGTATACTAGGTAATATCTGGTATGTCCATCTGCCAGTGGAAGCTTCATCACGTTCTCTTTGCCAAATCGTTAGTGTTTTCTGTCTAACACTTTCCTTAAATAACTTCTTGCCAAGTCTAGGTTCAGCTTGAATCTCCACACCATCTCTATTGATCACTAAGCCCCTCTTGTCGCTAATGTGATCTATTCGCTCGTACATCACATATTCTAATGACGGAATATTAGCTAATACGGCAGGAGCCTGTGCGGACACCGTCCTGTAGGCTCCAATGATGGTCCTGGCGACCAATCCTCTAATTGAGTTTAACTTATTCCTTATTCTGACATGCTGAAGTTTACGCTCAAAGATCTCTGCATTATAATAAAAGAGGCATAATGGCTCCATCAAAATTGATCCTCAAAGCCCCGAGAGGAGGCTGAAAAACTCTAGCCAATGCTCTTCTGAGCCACACAAAAATAGTCCTGGATTTGCCACATATATATTTAATGTGAGCTTGAAAAGTAAGTTTCTCATCAAAAATAACTCCTAAGTACCTACTTGAATTGCTGTGCCCTTGTTATCCTGGCTATGCTAATCCTCACGGACGGGTTCATCGTGAGTGTCCTCCCAAACACCGTGTATTTCGACTTTTCGTGTGATATATTTAACTTATTGATAATCGCCCATTCCTTCACCTTGTCTAGTGCCCTGTTCATCTGAATCTCCAGCGCTGGTGATGATTGCAATGTCGTCTGCAACCGCCGTCATCTTGCTCTCCTCGATGTCGTCGAAACATTCCAAAAGTTGATCCGCCACCAAATTTCACAAATTAGGACCCAGTTTGGAACCCTGTGGGCATCTTCTCTCCAAGTCCTTCCTGAGTGTCGCTGGACCAACTTTATATGTTATTTGCCTATCGCTAAGATAACTCACCGTTAAGTCGAACAGGTATCTAAGTAGTTCTCTTTCCTTGAGAAGACTGAAATCCACCAAACGTTATTAAATACTCCTTCAATATCTAGAAAAATACATGCTGTATACTTATATCCATTATCTATATTTCCCAGAAGCTCCGCAACTGCATTCTCAGTTCCCTTCCTGCTGACGAAACCATACTGTGCTCTGTGATGAAATTCATTCTCATCCTTGAATGCGAAGTATTGCTTCCTCATGAAATGTTCTAAAGTTTTGCCCAAAATCGGCAAGAGCGTGATAGGTCTCAACTTGCCTAATCCGTGAGTGGCTCCCGGCTTAGGAATAGTGATCAAAGAGCTCAACTTCCAAGCTTTCGGAAAATACGCCAGCATTAAGCAGTTATTAAAAATTCTACTAACTAAATCGGCAATAACTACCGCCACTGTCCTGAGAACGACGCCCAGCACCTCATCCGGTCCTGGCGCCTTCCTTATGTTAATCCTCAGCAAATAATGCTCTACTTCCTCGGTGGTAAGTCTTCTAATCTCTGTAACTGGTCCTTCATAGTCCCTGGCCACCATTCTCAACAGAGCGTGCGCCACGTCGTCCTCAACCAGATTGTCTTCCTTAATATACTCGTTGACTATGAGTTCAGCTGTATCGTCGAAGCCCGTTGTAAATTGAGCGTTTCTTTCTCTGATCTGTATGATATCCAGCACCTTCTTGCTTTTGCCAGCCTATAAGAGAGGCCCCCATAGATACTCACTCAAATTATTGCTAACGAAATCTTCCCATGACTTATCCTTGGTCTTGATTATTTCGGCCTTCAAACGCCTTGCCTTCTCCAAATACGTGTTTCTCAAGCTATCTCTATCCGGCCCAGCCGGCACTCTTTGGTACGTTCTCCTAGCTCTTTAAGTCTTCTTTTTTTCCCTATCGATAGCATCGCTCCACTACACAGGCCTATTCATATAGACTCTTCTCTTGGGCACCGTCATTTCCGTAATGAACTTCAATTATTCAGTTAGACCATTGACTCTTTCGTCCACATGTTCGATCGTAGGCCTCCACAGTATCTGTTCTAATCTGCCCATTGCCAAAATGGCCATGTCCAATGCTCTCTCAGTATTAATCTCCGTCCTGACCTGCCTGAACTTATGGCTTTGTTCTCCACATCTGGACTTATAAGAAAAGGTGATCATCCCGTGATTGCTTAGTATGTCTTCTAATAATTCCCAATCAACCCAGCACGTACCACGTCGATGTTACTCGAGCCTCTAGCTCCACAAAATGTGGCAAATCCACTGGGTCTATTATGCACGTACCAATCCAATTCAGTTAGCATCTCAACTAGATCCATCCCTCTCTGGTCAATATCTCTGTCGAACTCCTAGGTGTGATGAGCGTTCGTATCTATTCCTAGTACTATTGGTATATCCCCTTCATTTGCAAGTGTTCTTAAATTATCCACCTGTCCATTGTCAGAAATATCCATGCTTGGAGGCCAGTAAAGATTCCCGACTCTAATGCTATCTTGCCCAAGCACAACCAAAGCCAGAGTGCCAGAGCCACATACTTTCTGCAGTATATTTTAAAATCTGAAACGTTTTATTCAACACCAGGATGCAGGCCTTAAAAGTAACATTCTGATCGGCACTAGTTGTAAACCCCTGTAGAGCTCGGGATCGCATACTCGTTTCCTTTCTTTATAGTATAAGGGTCCTGGACTAGCAGCATTGTCATAATTATTAGAAATTGCGTAGTTAATGTAACATGCCGTTGCCGCCTGACTCTGATGTAAATTCTGCTGCAAGCACCTAACCAGGATTTGTTTATCCATTAATGCCGAAATCGATATTGGCTACGAAGGCCTCCATCCTTCATTTATAGGCTGCACATTTCGTATCTCTAGGCTTATATTTATTATCAGCAATACCCGATCTAACGCATAAAACGCATTTATGCATCTCAACCTTATCCTTGTTCGGATAGCTCCTTGCATCATAAGCTAAAGCGCACAAACCACACGCGGCCTGCAGCTGACATTTAGTCGCCACATGACTATATCCTTGACAATTAAAACACCTAGTAACGTGGATTCTGTCTTCTACATTGGAAGAGTGCCACTCCAAGAACAACGTCCCTTTGGCCAAATTTCTTTTTCTAGATTCGGGCTCGACTTCTGCTACCCAGTGTGTGTCTATCTCTCGGTCCAAACTTATAGACAGGAGTCACCACGACGTTTTCCTCGTCTCTGAAGTTCTGTTCATTGATAACCTCAGCTAGAGCATCCCTGCCAATATTTGCAGGTACCTTAAAAATGGTAAGCCTAGGTCTAAGCTTACCAACTGCTGAAATGTTCATATTCAATTTTTCTCTTACTGCCGTTTCCGTAAGTTTATTAACCTCTATACTCTTTGATTCTATTATGACTTTATTGTTTTTAGTTGCAAATATCCATGCAGGTTTGAAACCGTTCTGACTCGGGTTGATAATTTTCACGGCCAACTTTTTGAGCTCTTCACCACTTACTCCTTTGTCCCCTACTTTCTTGGTCAGCTCCACTCTAAAAGTTTTCTCCGCTAGCACTGGCTTCTTAATTCCACTGATCTTGACCGAATTTGCAGCGACTGCCGCATAAGAGTCACTTCTTACTCCTCCCTGAGAACCCGCTTGAATTAGGATATCTAATTTCTTATTCTGCTCTAAAATCCCTACATTTTGTGTGACCACTAACCTTCTAATGTCACTCTGCAAGTTTTGGATCTCCATCACCTTTCTAACTTGGTGTCTAATGTCCTTATTATTCCTTCTAATTTTTCTAGCAATAGAACCCACCTTTATCTTATTGCCCGGCTGAGAAAATAGATTCTCGAGACGATCCACCATGTCGTCTATTGCCTTAGACCTCGCTAAAAATATATCCATATCTAATTCTCCCTCATATTCTTCTCCTTCATTATCTCCATGAGTTCGAGGTGGAGTGGACGTTCTCGCTTTCTTTCCCTCTACTTCCCTATCGACACCTGCTTCTGCTACTGGCTTGGTCTTCCTCTTAGATGTTCCGACTTCAACTTCCATGTCGGAGTCGCTCGACATCTTGCCCCGTCTACCTGGAGCTAGACAGCTTTCCCGTCTGCCTTCCCTTGGGTGGGAGGGGGGAGGGGGGTTTACCAGCCTCCCCCTATAACAACCTCTTAGCCCTATAAGCTTGCCCGCTATCACGACAAGACTGATTGCTGGCCCGCCGGAAGCCCGCGAGGAGGGGGATGCACGCCTTTAACCAAATAGACCTTATCCTGAAAATCAATCTTTAACGTCTTCTGGCAATAATCGCACCTCGGATAAACCTCATCGGTTACGATAATGCCACTGCGCAAAGCTAGTCTAGTGCCAAGATAAAAAGTTTCTAGTTGCGATTAATTTTAAATTACTTACAATTTTTATTTATTGTTAATCTCATTTTACTCGCTCATTTTTAATCATTTGGATAGTGATTTTTCTCAAATACTTATCAAAGTAAAACAAAGGCACCTATTATGTAAAGAAAATTTTGAAAATTAAAATTTTGGTATTGTCACGGCTAGTCACCATCTGTATATTTTTGGGCTACCATATACAACTGCTTGCCGCGTCTACGTTATTTCCGCATGAATAATGGCCTAGCGCGAACGTTCTAGACATCTCGGTTATATACCCGAGAATACTATCGAAAAAAATAGAAGAAAAAGCTGGTGAACAGATGTGAATTAACTGAGAAGTATAAGTATAGTACTATTGCTAAAAGCTAAGGAAGAACGTCAACCAAGACCAAGCTGGAGATATATTTCAACTTAGGGCTTTACTTTAAAAGCTCTGTAGGCTTAGTGGGACTCCCTGGTAGTTGAAAATGGACTTCTTGAAAGCGCGCTGGGAAATCGTATCACCATTGACGTAGGTGGCCCTATCCCAGAAATAAATAATGGTAACAAGTACATTTTAGTGGCAATTGACTTTTTCAGTAAATGGCCTGAAGGATTTGCGATACCCAATCAAGTAGCTGTAACCCTAACGGAGGTCCTCGTGAATAACCTATTAAGCAGATTTGGTGTTCCGTTAGAGCTGCACTCAGACCAGGAACGCAACTCCGAATCCAATGTTTCCAGAAAGTGTGTGATTTACTCAACATCCATAAAACAGCTGCCTTTACATCCATTGAGAGATTTAAGAAGACCATTGAGGAACATTTGTAGAAGGCCGTAGATGAATACCAGAAAAACTGGGAGCAACACATACCACTATTTTTGATGACTTATAGTTCAGCAGTCCATGACATGACATGACTAACACCAGCCATGGTTTTATTTGGAAGAAAATTCCGTTTATCCTGTGACATTATTCGGAATGCCAGACAACCAGAATATGGAAATTCAAGACTACGCGGACTCCCTTAAGGAAAAGTTACTATACATCCATGAATTAGTCAGAGAATGCGATTACTTCTTCTGAGAGGCATTAAATAATATTTGCGGCTCTTGTATCATCGATCTACGACCCACCTTTATTGCTTCAGTCGCGATTCCATCCTCACCTGGGATTCATTAATTTTCATTTCGGTTAGTGCATCCATAATCTCATCTAAATTTATAGCATGCATATCCTCTGATCTTTGGTTTAATACTTTCATGATTTGTCTATTATCAGCTAAGTTGTTAATGTTTTGGTAGAGATGTTTATATGTATGATTTCCTGCTTATTCGTGATTACATTTGAGGCAGCCTCTTTAAGTGTCTGAATATCTCTTTTCGGATGGTCATCTCCTTCCTCATGACTTTAAGGTTTTTGTTTTGCTTTATGGCCTGCCGCATCTTCTCCGTATTGATGCTTCTCGTATCTTGCCTTATTTGTTTAAATACTCACTTGTTTAGCTACCGATGTTCTTCAGAGGGTTTATTTTCCAGCTCTCTGCGTTATTGCATGAGTTGTTTCATGTGGTCACTTAATTTGATATTGATTTACTGCATTCTTAACCATAGTTACAGTTTTGTCATTTAGCCGTTCAATAGGTGTGTTCTGCGTTTGTAACATATTTCTGTATCCTTCTGAATTTTCAGTTCCCAATCACTTCCTTGTGTGCCTTTTCACGATGATTTTTAGATCTCTCTTAACCTTATATTTATTACACCTTTTGCCCTCACCATTCAATTATCACTTTCAGCCGCCACATCTTTTTTAGTTGTTATAATGAGGTCAATTTCACCGCGCCCAAGCCCATCTTCTGTTACGGCTCCGTTGCGTAGCATAAATTCTATCAACATGTTTCGCTCCTCAGCCCAAGGGTGTAGCTACCCAAAGAGGTTTCAGCATCATCCTCTTTACTTGCAATTTTGACATTAAAATCTCCCACCACAATTGTGACTAATGGTGTGGCTACCCAGAGAGGTTTCAGCATGGTATTTTTTACTTGTCATTTTGACATTAAAATCTCCCACCACAATTGTATATTTACTCTTAGTTTGGTTCATGGCTCTGAAGACATCTTCCTAAAAGCTTTATACTTTTTCAACAGGTTGAGTTGCTGTTGGAGCGTATACTTGAATGATTTGAATGTTGTATCTGTCATTTGGTTTGAAGGTTATGTATAACCTTAGAACTCATAGACCGAACATCTACAGTAGTTTTCACGTGTCTTTTGTGCACAACAATTCCTACTCCTCTCATGTTGATCTCATCGTCTCCTTTCGAGTAAAATGGATTTACAGACTTCAAAATTGTTTGCTGTTTGCCGTTTCTTCTAAGCCCACTAAACCTTAATATCTCATTTTATGCATCCTAGTTCATCTTCCGACTCTAAGATTATTTTATCTAATGATAAATATCTTCGTGTTATAAGTGGCGATACGCAATTGTAGTTTTCCATGGAAGCGTGGTCCAACCTGGGGATTCTTAGCACGCTCTTTTTTTTGTATTTTCCGATTATGACCGCAGTCACCGAACATTAACAATAGACTAGAAGGTTCACTCTAGCAGCATTTCCCTACTTACCCCGTCGCGGATCCGGATGAAATGCTGGTTAACCGCTCTGACCTGGTCCCACGTTTCATCCCCTTTCGTGAAAGTCTGGCGTCCCGCCTTTGTAAGCGTTACATCAAAAGTGCCGACTGAGAGCGGACCTTCTAGCCTCTTGTTAATGTTCGGTGCCGCAGTTAGAACTGCCGGGGCCTACACTGTTATACGGTGTATATTCATGATACAATTAATTAATACATATTTGAAATAAAACTTCCTCAATTTCGGATAAAGCTGTTATGCCATCGTGTCTCGGTGGCCAGAGCCTCGTTGGTTTTGTAGCAGGGTATACCAGACAATTACTTACTTTACGTGTCCGGATCAGACCTTGATCATCCAGTGTTTAGCGGCGTTTATCGCCTTGTGGTTTGCTAGAATTAAGTCCTGCTGTGTGCATGTTTCCTTCATCTCTGGGCAGGTCAGAAGGTGCACTGCGCCACAGCTACATAGAGCGGTCTCTCCATCCCTCAGCATACCCCATTTCTCCATATTAGCTCGGCATCTCGAGACGCCAGATCGCAGACGATTGAGAGTCCTCCAGTCGCCAGTCTCTCCCTTGACTCTATAAGAGTATTATGAGCTTACACTCTCCACTTACTGATCCTTTCCCTTTCCTGTGTTCCTCCAAGGACCGCCCCGCGTCTTAGGAAACAATGGCGGGATCTGAGTCGCTGTCCAGCTGACTGGCAGCCATATATAGTGGGTGTCGGGGGTCCGATCCTTGTTTTGTTTTTTTCAGTCGCTACCGCTACTTCTCTCCTAATGTGAAGCGGGGCAATACCAGCAAAAGTATATACCTGATTGATAGGCGTTGGTTTTAAACATCCAGTCACAATACCACAATCAGGTTAAGCGATATGTCCACATGTTTGGCATGGGCAGATGCGGCCCCATACAGGTGATGCATATTCAGCCGCAGAGAAGCATATACCCAGGTTGGAAGCCCCAGGACGTCCCTGTCAGTTTTCTAAGGATATTGTTTCTTGCAGTTACCTTGCCTTTGATGCTGAGGCATTGCTATTTAAAGGTAAGGGTACGATCCAGGGTGACTCCAAGATATTATGGATTCGCACAGTGTTGGAGCTGTTGATCTCTCCACTTGACATTTAGTTCTCATTTCGCTTGCTTGTTATTAAGCTGGAATGCGCAGAGCTGTGTCTTAGCCGGGTTGGGTCTTAGATGGTAGTTGTCGTAATAAACTGCAAGTGGTTCGAGGGCTCGCATGAGCTTTGCCTCTACTCTCTCATAGCTCCTTCCTTGGCCGGCGACTGCCGTATCGTCTGCGTAAATGAACTGCTTCGTCCCTTCAGGGATCGGTTGGTCGTTGGTGTAGATATTATACAGCAACGGTGCCAATATGCCTCCCTGGGGCAGCCCATTTCGCTGTCCCCGCCACCTGCTGTTTTGTCCCTGGAGAATGTCGAAAAAGCGTCGATTCTGTAGTATTGTCCCAATGAGATCGAGACGAGGTTGTAATCCTTTGTCATGGCGTATGTTTTCAATATCAGTTTTCTATGATTAACGGTATCGTATGCAGCCGTGAGGTCGATAAAGGCTATTCCGGTGATCATTTTCTCCTCGCAACCGTCCTCTATGTGTTATGTGAGGTGTAGGATTTGCCCACAACAGGATTTTCCTGGCCTGAAATCAGCTTGTTCTCGGATCAGTTTGTCATCTATGGTGTTAGAGATCCTGTTTAGCAGCATGCGTTCGAACATGGCAGTTAGACCGGGGTTGTTTCGTTCTTTCCCAGGCTTGAATAGAGCGACAACACGTGCTTGTCTCCAGTATTTGGGTATGGTAGTGATAGTTATGCAGTTGTTCACAAGGTCAAGCAGCCATTGGAGTGCGGATGTTCCGAATTTTTTTATTTGTTCCGTTCTCAGGTCATCTACGCCTACGGCGCGGTTGACTTTCATATTGCTGATGACCGTATTCAGTTCTTCAATTGAGAAGGGACTATGATAGAAATTGGTTTCTTCGTTTTCTACACGGCGTATTCGTTCTTTCGAGTTTTGGGTTGTGCTTTTTCCGTTGAGTAGCAGTTGGGTAGCCACTTGGTTTGACGTTACCTCGACGTAGTTCTGTGGAGGGGCAGTAGGGGCACCGCTGAGATTTTTAAGGGTTCGCCATGCTCGCTCAGTTCCGCTTCATATCAATATCCTCGACCAGCTTACACCATTTCTCGCGTCTTGCCTCGGCGATAGTAGCCATGGGTTCTTTACCGGCGGCGAAGCTCTCGTCCGAGAAAGGTTCATCAGAAAACAGTCGCTGATACCGTTTCAGTAGTGGCTTGTCTTGTTGCCTGATGCCGGGGATATATTCTGTCGTGCAGCCTCTCGGGATATGTTGTCTGGATGTTTTCTTTATCATGTCGATGAAGGTTTTGTAATTGCCTGGTTGTGGGGCAAGGTTTTTTATGCTGCTATCAAGTTGATCTTTGAACTTCCGCCAATTAGATTTTTTGAAATTAAAACGGCGCTTGAATGACGCAATCTCGGGTTTCACCAAGGCTTCAACGCCACATATAATCGCTCGATGTTGCGATCGTGGAATGAAACCGTCAACCTCCTTTCTGCACTGGCCAGCAACTTTGACTGACACAAAGATATTATCGGGGTTGTAACCTCGTCTCTATCGTCCGCTGTTGAAGGACACCAGCGCCGGGAGCTTGGGATCATGTATGAGGACGAGGTCTTTATTTTCGGCCCACTGCTCCAGCTTCTCTCCATTTTGGTCGGTGGAGTTGTAGCCTCACATTGTGTCATGGCACTTGAAATATCCCATAACAATATTGGCGTGATGGTTGTTGAAGTTGGGAGGATCTTGGAACTCATATTTGACATTATGAGGCTTGTAGATAGATGTGATGCTTAGGTGAGTTGTTGTTACAGTCAGAATCTCGATGTAGTTGTTTCCTGACAGCCTCACAGATTTGATGTCTACTCCGGGTCTGGTGAAGATGGCGCTGCCGTATTGGTCGTGCGGTCTTTCCACCATCAGCTGCATTCCTTGTATCATGGGTCTATGACTAGTCCTGTCCCTGTGAGTTTCCTGAATTACGAGCATGTTGCATTTGATTGTTCTGCACACGTCTGACAGTAGGACCTCTTTCTGGCTAGACAGTCCTTCGATGTTAATCGAAATTGTCGCAAAAGCTGACTCTGACAAGAGCCTATTTATGGTCATCGTTATCGTGTTAGTGCTAGGTTGATCCGGTGTTGAGAGAATTAGCCGTTGAAATTTCACCCTCAACGTTTCCAGGGACGCCCGATCGCTATGGTAAAATTCACTGCGGTCTACGTGAAGGCTTCTCTCTTGTCCCCCCCCCCCCCCCCCAGAGCATTGACAAGCAATCATTACAGGAGGAGGTGAGGGGCATTTGGGTCTACCATAGACATATTTTTGTCTCTAGAATAGTAGTTTAGAGCCCTCACACTCCTTATAGTGCATAATTGCTACAAATTCGATGGTAAGATGAAACTATCATACAAAAGATACGAAATTGATTAAGCAAATAAATGACTCTCGCAATTTCCAAATAATTATCTAAATACTTTCAGAGATTTAGGGAAACAGCCGGAATTTAAAATTATGATTTTTATGTGTATCTAAGCATGTTTTGAAAAATCATTCCTTCAGGCAGCAGAGAATGGTTTTATATCATTTTGATCCAATGTTTCGCCTTTCAAATATTGTTTTCTATATATTCATTTTCAATAGGAACCTGGAATTAATTTTATTTTCAGAACTCTTACTTTATGTCCCCAAAAAAACCTAAAAATAGATTCTTAAAACTAACTGCCGACGTTTCCTTTCTAAAAATTAATTATTTTACATGAATGATGCATTTGTGTATATTTTAGACAAAGCTGATTTTTATTTGCTTATGTAATTAATTGTTTGTTACATTTTTTCTTTACTTATTTTTATAGTTGCGTTCTCACATTAAATTATGGGTTTTTAAATTATTTTCTGCTGCTGGATCTGTTGAAAACCTACATGAAAATTAAGGATTCTTAATTTTCAAAATCATCAAAATCACTCAATCCAATGTCAAGTTATCTTGTTACCCTAATTTGATGTTTCATAGTGAATTCGAAGCTAAAGACCCTAAATCCAAAAACTGATTATAACATTTAGGGAAATTGATGTTACCTTACTAAAAAACATATTTTAATTACCAAAACATTTTTTTGCCGCAATAACACACGCACAAACGTTTTGATTTTTTTAATGACTTTATTGATCACTCCGTATATTATAATCCTATCGTCCTATGAGGAACTTGCGTCAGGCAGCTAAAGCACAAATAAACTAACTTTTGAAATCCGCAAACCGCGTTCAAAAACTTTATTTTTGGTGACGATATTGAACTTTGAATTTTGCCTAAAATCGGTTTGTGTAAATTCGAGTGTCAAGCAGATTATATAATTCATGTTCAACTTGTGTATTTAAAGATAATATTTGAAGATTGTAATGCGTTTCTTTTATTTTTAACAACTTATTTCCCTTTTTTAGTGTGTCTCGAAATATATTAATTTCAATTTATGCACGCCATAACAATGGACCCTAATTGATTAATTTTGCCTCCGTTTAACCGACTTCGAATCTCTTATGATTTCTCAGATCTCCAAGCTTGTAACATACCGTGAATAGTCAAGCGTATCAAGATAAATAAATAAACAATTAAATAATTCGTAATATGTACCTATAGAATATGAATAGAAAATCAGAACGCCCTGTACAAGCAATATCTCCGGACGACGCAATCGGTTAGTTCACCGAATTCCACGCGTGCAATCCAGACGGAGTCGGCCATATTCGGAATTCTCGGGAAAAATTATGAATTCCGGGCAGGCACGACCGAGTTCAAAATTTTTCGGTGGGGCAAATTACAGCAATTTAATTAGGAATTTGGTCCACCAAAAAATCGCGTCGATCTCCTTCGATTTTGTTAGGTATAGACGCACGGACATTCCGAGGAAAAAGGGATTTTAAATTGGGTTAGTAAATCTATCGTTCTAAATGCTTGGCAATCATACGGTGTTCGGAAAAAGTTAGCATCATATTGGCATTTTGTTTATTATTTATTTCTTAGAAAATGTCGTGTTTATTAACATAGAAGAGGCGCATTGGGCATAAAATAGGGTGTCGTGTACAATTAAATGATTAAAGTTTAACAACTATTTCACCATCAAATATACTTAAAATTACACAAGAAAACCTTTAGCTTGTCGTGTACCACCCACCCCTAAAAGTTGAGAAAATCTTCATTATCCATGTTTCAGAAACCGCCATTCTGGATCGGCCATCTTGAATTTAGTAAAGTAAGAGTAAAAAATCATACTCATCGAACACGTATATAGGGCAGTCCTCTATAAGAGCCCACCTTCTCTTCCTTGTAATACCATTGTCTTAGTCTTAGTCTTTTCAAAAGTAAGAATTCTTCTGGCTTTGATGATATTTCTGTTAAGATCTTACTTCATCTCAATGATGCTGGGCTGCAAGCACTTGCGGTAGTCATAAATGACTCTTTTGAGAGGGGTGAGTTTCCCAGTATTCTTAAACAAGCTATGGTTGTACCTCTGTACAAGGGAGGTGACACTAATTATCCAGAAAACTTTCGACCTATCTCTCTTCTGCCTTCTCTTGGTAAGCTAATACCGAGTTTTGTACTTATTCATTTTTCTCGAGACTGACAGATACCCTACGTCTTGGTATTTTATTTTCAGTTGAATTCATCGTAAACGTTATTTTTTCTTTCCAGTTTAATTTCCAAATTTCTTGATTTGTTTTTGTGCTGTCCTCTTCGGAGAAAGAATTGTGATAGTTAAATTTACAATTTTTACAACTTGGTTTAACTGTATGTAACGAACTTTTTTTTGTTTTTATTTTTTAATTTCAGCTCTTACCCTTTTGAAAAGTTTATACATTTTTTCTTCTTCTTTTTTCACCATTTTTTCATTTGGTTAAATTTGTAGAAAATATACACTTATAAATACCTACCTATTTCCCCAGGTGCGTTAATTTCATTTTCATTTCCTTTAATATCATTTTTGTTTTTTTTTTAATATTAGTGATCTCGTTCTTTAAATTGATCATTCTCTATCATTTCTTTAGTTGCATTAACTTCAATTGCTCGTTCCCGTTCTCATCATTATTATTATTTCTAACGTCCTCCATTCTTTTCCATATTCTTATTTGAGCTGTCTTGAATATTCATATTCTTTTATCAATTGTGAATACCAGATGCTGGCTCTTCTCCCTATTAGCTTCTTTTTCAATGAATCCTGAGTGCTAACTCCAAATCTACGAAAATTTTGAACAAGAAGTTATTGTGTAATAACAAATTATTACCAGATTAACTGGTATTTGTAACGTCCCTAGTTTTTTCAGTAAGTACATTATTCTATACATTTATCAATTATTCGCCATCCCTATTTTCCGATTCTCGGTATTCTACACTTATAATAATTTCCTTCTTCAGATGCCAATACAGTCACACTTTAATCGTAAACAAGTACTGAATTGCTTTAGTAGTAAAAAAAAATTTACTATCTAAGAAATGCAGCAGTAATAGTATATTATGTAACAAGTCCGGAAAGTACTGTTTTTCTGGACGAGTAGATAGGATTCCAGGGCGAAGAAAAAACAGTAAAAGAGATTTTATTTGCTGAGTCTGAAAGTTTGATGCAATGCAGCAATTCAGACGAATACGGATACTTTTTCTCTTAATATATACTATTGCACAACTATATCGTTTAAGATCTTATCTTTAAAAGGCTAAGAAAAAAATCAATATATGACTAAAGTTAATGGACTTACTTAGGAAGTAGCCTGTAAAAAGTTTTGATTAAAAAAACATATAGTCAGTCTTTTATGTCTTTTCTATATTTTTAAAATTAAGCGCTAACATCCTGTATGTTATACCGATTACCTTTTAACTTCATCTCCGGGTGGAGGCTGGCCTGGGGGGACCATCAGGTCTGAACGGCTCCAAGATAAAAAAAAATAGACTGCGATTGGACATCTGCAACATAAAAGGCATCAACACAAATATTAGCTTGGTCCACTAGCACACAATATCAAATAAGCCTCATATTTTAGTTCTATCAGCAACAGGACGAGAAACCGAGTCTTTTGCTATAAGTCACGGCCTTACTCAGCTGGTTGACGAACCTACCAGGATCCCTGAGCTTCACAAAGACTTTACGAGCCTCATGGCTCTATTATTAACAACTAATCCTGACCTCTATATAGTTTGTAAACCGAGCGTTGAACATTACGTCATACCTTGTCCTTCTCTCTCATACCACCGTCAATCGGGGGTGACAGAAATTTGACGTCACGGACGTACGTTGAGCTGCGCATGCTAGGATATCAGATGAAATTACTGAAATTCCTCATCTGTCAAAGTGTCAAATATATATTTATTTATTTTATTTAAAGTTCTTCCAACGTATTTTTCTATTTTTATTTGTGATTGTTATCGCAGTTGAAAATACCTGGACAACGGTACAATGAACATGAGCAAGTCCTCATTTTAAAACTAATAGACTATTTTAATCACGAAAAAGCAGCAGGAAAAACGCTTTTGCCCGTGAGTGCAGTATATACCTAATGTAAGTTGATACAAAAGTGTAATTTTAACAATATATAAAGAGTGGGATTATCCTGTGCAAAGAATGCATTGAGTCCAGAAACTTGTCTGGCGTCACGATTTATGACGTAACGATCAACGCTCCGTTTACAGACTATACCGTAACTGTCCAGCCTCCGTGGGGTCATCAGACCACAATCTTATCTCCGCAATCTGTGAACTTGCTATCAAGATACAGGAACCACAGGTACTCCAAAAGGTTTGGTACTCCAAATCTGCAAAGGGGCGTGATCTGCGTGAGTCTTATATTTATTTTCCTTAAATAGATATCTGCTTTAGGAATCAAAACACCCCTGAATCTACTGATGAGGTAACTCAAGTTCTCCTAACTGGTATGAAAGTTTTCATCCCTTCCTCTATGAAACGTATCTTAAACAGTAACCCATGGTTTGGGAAAAACTGCTCAAGAGCAGTCAATGCTAAAAATGCCGCCTACCGTAAATGGCGCCGAGATCCGACAGCCAAAAATCGAAATATATTCATCATGACTTGAAACCAGTGTAAGGAGGCCATTGACGAGAGCAAGGAGGGATATAACGAGCAGATCAAGAACAAGCTGCTCAACTGTCCTGACGGATCAAGATCCTTTTGGTCAGTTGCCAAAGCTGTCAATCAGGGTTTATCAAAGACGTCAATCCCACTACTGACCAAAGATGATGGCTCAATAGCAGAAACGGTAAAAGCGACCATTATTGTCGAAATATTTGCATCAAATTCTATCTTAGATCATCAATGAAAGACTTCCCCAACTATCCCGAGAGTGGATTCCTCAATGCCAGATCTGGTATTTCGCCAACGCGAAGTGAAACGATTACCCAAAAGCTTAGACAGTAAAAAAGCCACAGAATCGGATGGCGTTCCATCAATAGTGCTTAAGAAATGTGCTGCTGAACTAACAGCTCCACTATGCAGGCTCTTCTCTCTATCATACAGAACTGCATGCTTTCCTTCTAGCTGTCCTTCCAGCTCAAGTGCAACAAATCCCGAAGAAAGGTAAAAAAAAATGATTCCAAAAAACTACCGTTCAATTGCCTTAGCTCCCATTATGTCCAAAGTAATGGAGAACCTGACCAACAAACAGCTCTTAAAATATCTCGAATCGGCAGGCATTAGGAGCAGTGGCTTTCGCAGGCACAAATCAACGGAAGATCTCCTGACTTACGTGACCTACCTATGGACCAAAGCCATGGAGAGCTACGGCGAATCTCGTGCAGTGGCTTTCGATATATCCAAAACATTTGATAGGGTGTGACATGACGGATTGTTAAACAAATTGACAGCATACGGACTACCACCATCACTGTTTCTAAGGTTTTCCAATTTCTTAAGAGATCGAAGCATCCAAGTTGGTATTGATGGACATCTCTCGGAGGAATTTAAAAATAATGCCGGTGTTCCTCAAGGGTGTATATTATCTCCCACAATGTTCCTGCTCTATATTAACGATCTTTTAGACAGGGCAAATAATTATATTTACAGCTTTGCAGACGACAGCACTCTTATATCGTTCCCAACACGAGTGCTGCCATCAATGAGGATATGGACGCCATAGTGGAATGTAATGAGGAAATAATGTCCAGTTTAACGCAGGAAAGACTCAAGCAGCTGTCATCTCAAAATAAGCAAACACCGCAGGACTGACTTATCAATGACCGGACAAAAACTGACTCTGGCCTCATCCATAAGCTTGCTGGGCATCAACGTAGAAAACAACATGTCTTGGCGTACTCACGTCACCAAAATCGCCAAGGCAGCAGGACAAAAGCTAGGAGCACTCTATAGAGCAAAAAAAGTTGTATACACCTCATCAGCTCTTACTGCGCTATAAGGCCTAGATTAGACTATCTCTGGAATACTGTTCCCATGTGTGGAGCTCGGCACCTAAACGCTTGCTCAAGATATTGGACGCCAGACAGAGGAGAGCAGTCCGTCTTGTGGATGACCCAGAGCATACAAAAGACTTTGATAGTCTTGAACATCGAAGAAAAGTGGCGGCCCTATCTCTTTACTATCGATACTACTATGGAAGATGTTCGAACGAGCTGGCACTTATGACTTGTGTCAAATAAAAACACCCGTCAGACACAGGCTGCTCATCAACATACGATTCAGTTGCGTCCACCTAGGACATTCCTGTTGCGGGACTCCTTTGTCTGCAGGACTGATTCGCTCTGGAATGGACTTCCGAGTAACGTCTTTCCCGAAAACTACAACCTACAGCGCTTCAAGTTCGCCGCACACGCACCGCTCGTTGAGTGGCCGTGGACTTTTCTAAACCCCGCCGCGCCGTGTTCTACACACTTACATTCGCGTCTACCTACACCAGTTTTGCGCCTTCACGCATGCGTACCTGTTAACTCTATATATTTTTCAAGGTTGTTTTTTCTTGATTTTTGGCATTGCCTTGGGTTAGTTTTGTTTGGTTGCGCCACCGGAGCGAGAAGCGAGCGAAGGGTTACGCGTAAAGTCAAATAACTGAAATTTTAGAACGACAGCACTGGGCTTGTGCCAAATCCGCAGGTCCAAAGGTCGAAAATTTGGTGTAGGTAGACGTGATCAAAGTTACTGGCAAACTAAAAATTAAAATGTAAACAAAGGGCGCGAGCAATCGTCAGCATTCAACAGGCCCATTTCTATTTCTACCCATAAAGCACGTACCTACTTGAAACTGGCTAATATTAAAATTGCAGTGAAGAAAATAATCAATACATTTACTGAGCTTCCATTCCAAGGTATGCTTATGGTAAAAGTGTTTGTTTTAGTCAAATACTTTTACCATAAGCATGCCATGGAATGGGAGTCCAGTAAAAGTACTGATTATTTTATCGCGCGTACTTTCGTATTTAACGTTGATTGTCACGCTGTACGACTGGAGTTCCGAGTCCCAACTGGCCGTCTTCGGTGTATTGTGTATCCAGTGTTGCCAAATTAGGCGATTTATAGCAATTTGGGCTACTGCTCACTGTGGTTTGCGACAAATTTTTCAAAGACGGTTACGATTTATAAAAAAAAATGAATGCTGCAACCCGTAAAATACTTGCATTGGATTACTCGTTTACTCTTTCAAACCGGTTATCCAATAAGGATAGCAGTATAGGGTCCAAAAATGCGCCTTTTTTAAGTTGACAGGTAACAAGCAATTATCAATTTCGCATATTTTGCGAATTTTATTTAGTGAATTTTAGTGATGTGCAAATTGGATACTTTTAAATATCAGATAGCAACGAATATTAAACCACATATATCCAATAATTTTTATGTGAATATTGTCTTGGATACGCTTATTGTTTCATTGAATATTAAATTACAATAAAACACTAATATTGTAACATCAAATATTTGAAAAATATGAAAAAAATAACAATGCCAACTTTCAAGCGAGGCTCACTACCACCAGCACAAACATATTAAAACACGAGAAGACCTACAAGCCCTAAAGCAAATAGAATAAAAAGGTAAAAATAATATTATTTATATTGAATATATATAAATATTTAAAATCCAGAAAGTAAATATACAAAAACCGGAAAGGGAAGCATAACAGAATCAAAACCTTTAAGAAAATAAACGTTAAAATTCCATTTAAAAACTTATTTTTGAATTTGGCTTTCAGCGAGATCTCTCTAAGACTATGAGCTCTGCTTTGGAAAATATGCTACAAATTAATTTTTGTAAGGCGAGCTTGTCTTGGATAACTTAGCAATTGGGTAATTCCCTGTTTTTCCACCACAGAAGCACATCTTCTTCCTCGAGAATAGAGTAAGGGTTTCTTCTTCGTCTTCTTACTTCTTCTTAATCTTTTAAATGCAATTATGTTGATTGGTAAATAGGTTTACATCCCAAATAATGTATGAAACTAACTCTAGCGAGCCAGCCGAGCGCTAATGGTCAGGACGAGGCAATTCTTCAAATTTGTAACAATATAGGTTTTCAAATCTATAAATTTAAGATTTATTGTTATTTTGGTATAAACATATTTTTATAGTTGACAAATGGTAATTATTTATAAAAATATATTTGATGTGGTTGGGAGATGTTGGACTACTAAAACTTGTAGGAAAATGATAACCAAAAAAAACTTACTCAAAATTTCAAAATTATAAAAAGCATTTTTTCTACAGCCGCGCGCAAAATAACTAATTACTAAACTCAAATGAAATTGCAAAATCGACGAACACCGCGGATCCTTATTTTGCGCTCTAGAGCGTACATGGAAAAGAAAATTCTTTTTCCGTCGAGTGTGCTATGAATAGTCATGGCAAACGAAAATAAATAAATGACGTGCGTTTGTTACAGTTGTTGCTGGCACTCTTGTTCTAAATATGCCCGAATATGTTAAAAATGACAGTCATTTGCAAATGTCAAAACAAGTATAGAGAAAAATGTGCATTTAATTTAAAAGAATGCTGCTGTAGAAAAAGCCCTGTGTGTTTTTCGAGCGCAAATTAATATTGCCGTTTTTGAAACATTATCGCTTACAGGTCTAGGGATGCCATTTCGTAATAAAAAGAAGTTGGGGGCTAGACGCTACCAACGATATACCCAAGAGGATTTAGAACGAGCCGTAAATGGTGTAAAAAATGGAATCAGCTCTCAAGATGCAGAAGAAGAGTTCCATGTGCCCCGCCGTATTATTTTAAATAAAAAGGAGGGAAAATATTTAGGTCATGTTGGTCATCCTTTGGCTCTAACTGAAATAAAAGGGCGTCACATTGTGGATGTAATTATCGCTAGTGCTGAGTATGGGCCCCGGCTGACAGCACTGGAGATCAGGATGCTGGTGAAGTAGTATATAGATTACAAATGGATTAGAGTTCGTTTTTTACCTAATGACAACCTTTCAAGTTGTGAGTGGGTTTATGCTTTCCTGAAACGTTTTGGAGGCATTCTCCAACAGAGACCCCAACATAGGAATTTTCCAACATAGACCCCAACATAGACAACAGAGATGGTCAAAATGTTAAAAGAGCTAGGGCTGCCAACACCGAAGAAGTGATGGAAGAATATTTTAACAATTTAAAAATTTCTCTTCGGGACGTCGCGTCGAACCCCAAAATATCCTCAATTACGACGAAACAAATCTGACAGACGCTCCTGGAACTCAAAAATGTGTGTTTCGACGTGGTACAAAATACCCTGAGCGATATATGAACACAACAAAAAGTGCAATTTCCCTAATGTTTGCAGCAACTGAAAGTGGAGAGCGACTGCCATTGTACGTGGTATATGAGGCCGAAAGGTTGTATGACAGATGGGTTATTGGTGGACCACCAAACCTTTAACAATCGTTCGAATCGGGGTTGTTCGATGCAACCATTTTTCAAGATTGGTTTTTGAAAGTTGTGGTACCATGAGCAAAAAAAAACACTGACGGTAAAATCGTAATTGGGGATAATTTGTCATCATACATAAACATTGAAATTTTAAGAATTTTAAAGATTTATTCTACTGCCGCCTAATTCCACGGGACTAACGCAATCCGTAGATGTTGGATTTTATCGACCCCTTAAGAGGGCGTGGAAGAAAATACTTACCGATCTTAAAACTAGGTAAGCAAATACAAATGCTGTTAAGAAAGCCATTTTCCCTCAGTTGTTAAAATTGATACCAGCAATAGAACCAAATTTTCAGAAAAATATCTGTAATGCGTTTCGAGCAACAGGAATAGGTACATCCTATAGATCCTTATGAAGTTTAAAAAAATGTCTTCAGAAACATTCAAGAATAGAGTTAGCTCTGAAATTGACAATGCTTTATTAAGTTGTCTTCAACAAAAAAAGTGATGATACCATAAAACAAGCAATATTAAACCTGGAAAGTCCGTTCAATTTGAGGAATTAAATGAAGAATCTACCCATTACGAAGCTTCTTCTGAAAAAGAAAATTTTGGACAGGGAACTCCTGAACAAATTTCTGATGACTGGTGACGTTGTGATGAGTGACACGGAGAAGAATGACATTAAGACCGATTTAAGTAGCGACACAAACGTAAAGACAGATTTACAAAAAAAAGATGAAAATATGAATTTAGAGTTAGACCCAAATAATTTGAAAGTAGGTTCCTTTGTTGTGGTTCAATTTCCAACGAAGAAGACCATGAGACATTTTATTGGAATTGTTATTGAAATATCTGAGACGGAAGACATTTTTTAAACAAGTAAGTTTCTTAGGAAAAATATGGAAGGTTCTTATTTTCCAACAATGGAGGATATATCAGACATTAGTTTCGTCGACATTATGAAAATTTTGTCAAATCCGACTATAAGCCGAAGAGGATGTTACTCTTTTCAGGGGATCCGTGTGCCTTTAACCTTCAATTTTTTGTTTATTTTTATAAGGCTGATTTTTAGAGTTTTTAAAGGCTGCTATAAAATTAAGATAACCTTATTGCCTTAGTTTATAAGAAGTTTTAAGTTTCTAAGTAGGATTTGAAAAAATCTTTTGTGTATTGTTTTTAAGGCTGTTTTCAAATGCTGTTACCATACAATTAACTATACTGCCTTATAGTTTATAAGAGTCAGTTTCCAAGTAGATTTGGAAAAAAAAATCCTATTTTGTAAGGCTGTTATAGAGCTATTATGACTTAAGTCTCTTAGTTAGTTCATAAGATAAGTTTTTGAGTTTTAAGTTTGGAGTTTTGTACCCAGTGCAGAAAAAATATTTACGTTAATTTTTTATATAAATTTTTACTTCAGATCAAGTTTTGTACTTTTCTACTATTTCAATAGAGAAAACTATAGAAAATTGAAGTTGTTTGAGTCTTTTTCTAATAAAAGATGCTTTTTTAAAACATGAAACGTTGTGCTTCAAATTGGCCCTGAAGTATACTTTTTTCTCCGATTGACAGCAAATATTAATTTGGCAAACACATATCAATCAGGCAGCCTTACCTAGGCAGCAAAGTAAGGACTTTCCTGCCTAGGCAGCAAAATGATTAGTCTCCATGGGAATAAAACATTTGACATAAGTTATCAAACCATAATTATTATGGACATATACATTTCCATAGCAACCAACCGTTCCAACAATTGCGATTTCTATCAAATTTTGTTTTAATTTATCACTACAGGAAAAATAAAAATATTGTGGGAATTGTAATAATTTGCAAATATACAATATACATATATCATTATAAACAATCGGAGAAAAAATTATATGTGCAACTCGGCAGCAAAGTAGATTGACTGCCTTAGCTGAATTCCTGAGCTATCAGCCGCGGCAGTCAATCTACACTTTGCTGCCTAGTAAAACAAATAACTATTTACGGCCGAGCAAAATTGACCTTTACCAGTACAACTTTGCCCACCATCTTTTTATTTTTTTTCTTGAATATTTAAATTTTTTTAATAAGTACATACTTTTAGGAATATTGCGAACACATTGTTATTTCTCAAAATAATTATAGAGCTGCAATTAACTAAGTAAAAGAATATATTGAAAAAATTAAATTATCTGGGCAAAGTCGGACATATCTACGCTACGTAAATCCATATATTTCAGACTTAAAAATCTGTTGCTTTTGTGCAATATCTTAATGTGTGTCGCTCGGCCAGGTTGTTTACAGCCGATACCCACTTGTTACAGCAGTTTTATAAGTTTTCGTTTGTGTTTAATTGATTGTTTTTCTATCGGTTTCGGCTACTTTTGGGGTTAGTGATACTTAGTCTAATTATGCTTTAAAAAGGCTGTAATGGAACGTTTACTATAAGCCTTCATTCCTATAAATATTTGCGTAATAATGCTCCTATTATTTTACCTCATCCTAACACAGTAAAATCTATTTGTAAAATATTCTTAACAGATCCCCATATTGATGAAAGAAGTTATATTACTTTTTGATGGAATTCATACTGACCCCTATTTGGATTATGAGGCAGGGAACATGGTCACATCAGTAAATAATAGCAATATCAGTAAATGATAGTAATACTTTACAGTTTCATTTATGATCACAAGTCCTTGTTTAAGCCTTAAAGAAATAATTAATATATCAGCTGTAGTTAAACTTGATTTAGAAACCTAATATTTTTTTTATCAAGGCCATAATAGAAAAATTTTAAGAAATTGGCTACATAGTATTTTATACAGTTAGTGACAATAATGCAGTAATCAACAAGGCAATGAGTAATTTTTCACCCCGGAATGAACTCAGTATAGTTTCCCCTCATTCTATTGCCCGAGAAAGACCATTATTTTACCTTTTTGACATTGGTCATCTACTAATATGTATTTTAACTAACTGGCTAAATTCTAAACCTGAGCAAGCATTTTTCTGTCCCGATTTTGAGACAGGCCAAGAAAAATGTGATTAATTTTCAGTGGTCAAAAAACTTCATGAACTAGGACGAGACAAAATCTTAAAAAATGGGGATTTCCTTAGTTCAAAGGCTCTTTTTCCATCATCTATAGCCATGCAAAATGTTAAATTAGCTCTCAAAATATTTAATCCTTTTGTTATACAGACTGTGAAAGGTTTTGTTAAGAATTGATCACCAATTTCCATTTAAATGTTGCGGGGTCCTTTGGATGGGGAAAACACACTAATAAATTAAACATTACTATTATCTATTATGACATCTTTGTACCTATAGTGACATTTTACCAGCTGCCTATTTTGCTAAACTGGATATTCAAAGGTTTTTGTTTGAAATTTAATTTTTCTCCGATCGACAGCAAATATTAATTTTGCAGACACATATCAATCAGCAAAGTATTACTTTTCCTGTCCAGGCAGCAAAGTAAGTACTTTGCTGCCTAGGCAGCAAAGTGATTAGTCTCCATGGGAATAAAACGTTTGACATAAGTTGTCAAACTATAATTATTATGGACATATACATTTCCATAGCAATTAACCGTTCCAACAATTGCGATTTCTATCAAATTTTGTCTTAATTTATCACTACAGGAAAAATAAAAAGATTGTGGGAATTGTAATAATTTGCAAATATACAATATACATATATCATTATAAACAATCGGAGAAAAAATTATATGTTCAACTCGGCAGCAAAGTAGATTGACTGCCTTAGCTGAATTCCTAGCCTCGCTACGCTCGGCTATGAACTATCAGCCGCGGCAGTCAATCTACTACTTTGCTGCCTAGTAAAACAAATAACTATTTCCTTTAATAGACAAGTCGAATGAGGCACGTCTAAGGGCTGAGTTCATGACTCGCTGATGATATTGCTTATGTATGCAGAAAAAGGTAATTAAATTGCAATTTAATTTTTGATTTAAAAAAAATAGTAAAAAATATGTTCAGTCATAACAGTCATAATAGTCGTGCGTGGGTTAGCAAGTGATTACGTCATAAAGAAAGATAAGGTAGAAACTATAGAAATAACATTAATGGGGGAAATAGAGGAAAAAGAGGTAACAGTCTGGAGTTGCATATATAAATCAAACTGGCTAGCCTCTAAAAGACTGACAATACAATCACATGTATACACTGACGGTGAAAAAATATTCCTAAAAGTACGCGGAAGCGCAAGAGAACCAACCAAACTGTATAAATAATCAACAATAGCTTACCTAGAAGAAACACAGCCAGATATAAACCCTGCCTTAAATCTAAGTATACAATGCCTGGAAGATGATGATAACGTAACATTAGCAGATCACAACTTACATAACATTACCGACGAAGAAACTAAAAAAACATTAGAGGACCTACTCATAGAATACAATGAGGTATTTGCGAAGCATATGGACAGAACAGATCTAACAGAACACGTCATAGACATCGAGGAGACTTAGCTCGAAGTTTTTCTCGAAAGCGACGTCACTATTTTATTAATAAAGTTTATGCGAGCGGGGTTGTCTATTTTTTTTTTCTTTTTTTATTGTAGTGGCACACGCACTAAAGGGAGACCCTATGGCGCTCGACGAGCGGTGTGTGTGCGAAGATGTTGATTGACACGGCTCTTGAATATTTGCAAGTTGTAATTAGTGGGAAACAGATGTCCTGGGAGTGAGTTCCACAGTGATGCAGTATGCCAGACAAAGGAGTTCTTGTAAAGCGATGTTCTAGGTGTTACCAGTTGTACGACGAACTGGTGCGCTCTTGCCGTCTGTCGTGACTGTCTGACAGGAGATGCCAGGGGCGGAATGAGGCGAACCAAATGATGGGAACATCTGCCGTGAAAGTATCTGTAAAACAGAGATATCTCGGCTACATGTCTACGGTGTTCCAGACTATCTAGATTCCGGGTCAACTCCGGGTCGCCGACGAGACGCACAGCTCTCTTCTGAATGGAATCCAGCAGCTTTAGGGTGTGCTTTGGTGCGGCACCCCAGATATGTGAGCAATATTCTAAGCTCGGTCTTATTTGCGCTTTGTAGAGCAAGAGCAACTGCTGCGGTGTATAGAGTTTTTTCTTGCGAAATAGCGCACCAAGTATCTGGGAGGCTGATTTTGCGATGTAAGCAACGTGGTCATGCCAGGACATATTGCTGTTGACCGAGATACCCAGCAGTCCGATTGACGAGGATGAAGGAATGGTCGACCCTGCCATAATGATGTCAGGGCCCGCTGTATTGGCCCTCTTGGTAAATGTTGCTGCTTGGGTCTTTGCTGCATTGAACTGGACCAAATTTAGGTCGCCCCAAGTTTGAACTTTCTCCAGGTCTTGATTAATTGCTGTAATCTGCTCCTGTCTGCGGTGATGAGTCTCAGTCGCTGGTAAGGGTTTTTCTGATCTAATGTGGGAGACAAGGGTACTGTCATCTGCAAAACTGTAAACACCTTCAGAGAGAGGCTGGCAGTCCGAAGGACGGTAGTTTGTTGAGTAGTCCGTCATGCCAAACTCTGTCGAATGCCTTTTAAATATCCAACGCAATCGCTCGAGACTCTCCGTAGTTCTCAATTGCCCTACTCCATATATGAGTGACATAGGCCAATATATATCCTGTCCATCTCTCTTTGCGAAAGCCGTATTGATTACCGCTAATTATTTTGTTGTTCTCGAGGTACTTGAGTAGTTGCTGATTGACTACAGGTTCCATGACTTTGGAGATTATTGGAAGAAAGGCAATTGGACGGTAGTTTGAGGGCGTGGTTTTCTTGCCTTTTTTTGGAACAGGTTACACTCGAGCGACTTTCCAAGAAGATGGGTAAATCCCTTTTCCGTAAGACAGAGAAAAAAGCCTGGAAAAAACGGGTGTTAGTTCGTTGGCGCAGTTCTTTAACACGATGGCAGGTATTCCGTCCGGTCCTGATGCCTTTTGCGTATCTAGATTTTTAAGGATTTTACGAATATCACGGTGATGAAATTTGACTTTTGCCATGGTAGTGTTGATGTTTGATATGGTGGGGAGAGTCTTGCCTTGGGGGACGTCTAAGGTAGAGTGCGAAGAAAACATTTTAGCCAGCATGTTTGCTTTTTCCTTGGCTGTAGTCGCCGTGATGCCACGTTCGTCTGTCAAAGGTGGGAGAGACGTTTCTGTAAAGTTGTTACTTACTCCCTTTGCTACCGACCAGAAATTCCTGGAGCCAATGGGGCATTGCAAAAGTTTATTCCTGATCCTTTGATTGTGTTTGTCCTTAGTTTCGTCGTTAACATGCTTGCATTCGTTTCTCGCTTCGACATAATAATTGCGATTTTCAGCGGTCTGATTTTGCTGCCACTACTTGTAGGCTTGCTGTTTCCTACCCACAGCTCTTTCGCATCTTCTGTCGAACCAGGGCTTTCCTTTTGATGGTAACTTGATGGAATTTGGGCTGTATGCTTCCATTCCTGAGGAGATTACTTTCGTGATCTTTTCGCAGCAGACTGACGGGTCGTCAGTGCCAAAGCAGACATCGAGCCAAGGAAAATCTAGGTAGAAATCCCTTAGATCGTCCCAGTTTGTAGAATTGTAATGCCAGATTTTGCGAGGCAATGGTGGATCCTTCTGTATAAGTGGCAGTTCACAAACCATTGTAATAAGTTTGTGGTCGGAAGTACCTAATGGCGGACCAACTGTAACTGTGTACTGGTCAGGATTGGTGGTTAGAAGAAGATCCAGGAGGGCGACGAATTCGCCCCTCTCTGAGATTCGAGTTGGTTCGTCTACAATTTGAGTAAGCCTGATGGCGAATGCTTCAGCCTCTCTACCTTCGTTGTCGGTCTTGTTGTGATGTTTGAGCCAGTTGGTGTTGTGGGCATTGAAGTCTCCCAGAACGATTATTTCTGAACTGGGGTGATCAACTTGTATTGAGTCAAAAGTGGTAGCTAGTGTTGAAAAAAAGCTTTGGTAGGCTCTATCGCTCGGAGGGCGATAGAGACAACATATAAACTTGGTTATTCCCTTGGCGTCGAACTTGAGCCACATGACGTCAAGGTTGTTCGGTTCGAGTGTTTCCTCGCGGTGACATCAAAGGTCGCTTCGGACAAAAAGGCATATTCCGAACTTATGTCTAAATCGGGTATGTAAGTCGTAACCAGGATAAGGGTAGTTCACTGTTGTTGTTGTAGAACATACTTGTGTTTCTGTAAGGGCTAGTATGTGTGGTCTATTTGCTTGTAGATATTGGTGTACCGAATTTATGTTTTTATTTAGGTCTCTTATGTTGCAGAAATCAATTCTAAATTGGTTCGGTATCTTTGCTGTCTGTGAAATGCGGATTTAAGGGCTCCCAGGGCCACCCAGCGCCCGGAGATTCGAATGGCCGGGGAGTTTACCTCCGGAATATTTTGATCCTGGAAGCACCGTCATGTCCATATTATTATATTCCTACTGTGGAACCCGGAACCACCAGCGCGGAAACGGAATGTGATTCGGGAAAACCACTTAGCGCTTCCCAGTTCTGGTGGGGTGGTCTTTCACCGGACGATGCGAGTAGGCGTATGCATCTACCACCTAGGGCCGCTTCCACTGGATGCATCGGCCTCAGACTCTTTCCTCTGGTGGTCCCTAGTCTGACAGGGGTAAAAATAGGGTTTGTTGGGTCACTCCCTAGTGATCAGCTCCAGTCTTTGTACTTTGGTGTTCTCCAGCCTGGAGGAGGACGATGGGATTTGATGGGCCACATCCCGTGGCAACTCGGAATGGCGGGGCGTCACTCCCCGTAATCAAACTGCTCTCACCAGTTTGACATCCCTGCCAGCTAATACAATGCAGCCATTCTTGTCACAAACTGTCATTGATCAGCTCCAGACTTTGTACTTCGGTGTTCTCCAGCCTGGGGGAGGACGATGGGATTTGATGGGCCACATCCCGTGGCAACTCGGAATGGCGAGGGCGTCACTCCCCGTAATCAAACTGCTCTCACCAGCTTGACGTTCCTGCCAGCTAATACAATGCAGCCCCTCTTATCACAAACTGGCATTGATCAGCTCCAGACTTTGTACTTCGGTGTTCTCCAGCCTGGGGGAGGACGCTGGGATTTGATGGGCCACATCGCATGGCAACTCGGAATGGCGGGGGCGTCACTCCCCGTAATCAAACTGCACTCACCAGTTTGACGTCCCTGCCAGTATTCGTTTGATATTTATAAGGTAAGTCTTTCTGATCTAAGTTTATCACAGATTTCTAAGGCACTTGCACTACTTTTAAAAATCCCCAAAAAAACCCTTTACTGGAAATTTTTATACTTCACTCGTAGATTCGACTCTCCCTACTTTTTAGAATCCCCTAGGTGTCGTATACCTGTGCATACGCCCATCCAGGTTAGGTAAGGACCTGATCATCATGTGCCTGTGCACAGGTGTTTACAGATATGGGGTTGTGGATAGAACAATTAGAAGTGTACGCATCTATGCGTTGTACCGCAACTAGATTGAGCGGAGTTGAGAAGCCTGATGAATTTGGCGTTTGCCTGCGTATTTATGTTACAAAATGCAGATGGCTGCATCATTAAGGATTAAAATCGCTCCCGTCGACCGGGACTTGTTTATAATTAACTGTGAATGTTTATATAACATTTGTCAAGTTCAAGTTCAAACTTAGGACAGGGTGATATTTAATTAGTAGGTTTATGCTTTTTAGTAGTTCACAGTAATATTGGCCCAATCATGTTTTATGAACCTGCCCATAAACAAGCATACCAGGAACATATGAGCAATCGACTGGAAACAATGGAACAACGAGGAAGTGGAACATTCTTGGAGAAGTATCAAGGATGCTGTGAAAAGCGCAGCAAATGCCATGCTAGGAAAAAAACATAGGTAAAACGGAAAGAATGGTTTGATGAGGAGTGCAGAAGAGTACCTACTGGAACTTCGAAATCAAGCAAGAAAAATAATGCTGCAAGACCAGTCGGAATCCAACAGAGCACAGTATAAAGACCAAAGAACTCAAGCAAATAGAACAATGAGAAGGAAAACGAAAAATCATGACCTACAGAAGTTTCAGGAACTGGAACAAGACCGCTTAAATAACAGTACAAGAAAATTCTACCAATAATTGTCAAGCATTAAAAAAAGGATTCCAGCCTAGAGGTGAAACAATGATCAGGAAGAACTCAACAAACGACAAAAATGAATTGCTTAGAGAATGGAAACAGTATTTTGACGTAGTCCTAAACATTAACAACAGCAATGGTCATAGCCTTTCAATATATCATTCGGCAGAACCACATATAAATGATCCTGCATACGAGGAGGTCATAAGGCTATAAATAAGGTTAAAAACAATAAAGCCTCCGGAAATTATATGATTTCTTTTGAATGTACCAAATATGGGGGAGAGCCATTGCACAGACACCTGCACAGGCTCATCTTATTGATATGGAGAGATGAAACAATACCAAATGAATGGAAGGAAAGTATAATCGTCCGTATACGCAAAAGAGGAGATAAAAAGAAGTGCAGCAATTACAGGGGAATACCCCTCATTAGTACTGCATATAAAATTCTAGCCAACATAGTCCTGGAACGCCTAAAACCAATTACAGAAGAAAGTATTGGAGATTATCGGTGTAGCTTCCGAAGAAGCAGATCAACAGTTTTGACCAAATTTTTACCATAAGACAATTGCTGGAAAAATTCTGGGAGTTTAACCGAGACCATCTTTTTGTGGACCTCAGACAAGCATACGACAGCATAGTGCGTGTCAAACTTTGGGATGCAATGGCGGAAATAGGAAAACTTAAGACACTTATAAATAAAACCAGGATGTGTATAAACTGTTCCCAAAGTAGAACACGAGTCGGGATATGCTTTCCGACCCTTTTGAGGTAAAGATCGGGCCTAAGCAGAGAGAAGCGATATATCCAATTCAATTCAACATTGCTCTTGAGAAGGTAATAAGAACCGCTAAAATAAGCATTGAACTTTTTGGTCGGGATGGCCCAAGATTATTGCTGGCTTTGGCCGCTGATATTGAGGTGGTGGGTAACATGGTACTGACTGTGAAAGACCTCTTTTCGAGAGTAGAAACGTAAGATGACCAAATAAACGAGAACAAACCCAAGTATATGCACACCAGCATAACAGGACGTAGAGATAGAGTGGGTCAAAATGTCACTATGGGGAAATACAATTTCGAGAGGTTCGCAACTTTTACGTATTTAGGAGCCACAATTGCTCAAGATAACAATCTGACAGAAGAAATTAAAATCTGGCTCCAAAGTGGAAACAAAATGTCTCTATGCACTAAAGTCAGTGCGTAGAAACATCGAAAAACATCTCGCGAAGAACAAAAATCCTAATTTATAAAACCGTTATACGACCGACTACCTATGCTAGCGAAACCTGGACCCTGACCAAAGGCAACGAACGGAAATTGAGAATTTTTGAAAGAAAGAGTCTACGCAAGATTTTTGGACCACTGCGAAGCCCAGTAACACAACAGTACCGAGTACGAACTAACCAAGAAATATCAGAATTATACAAAGATTCAGATATTTTGAAGGAGATAAAGGCAAGAAGGCTACAATGGGATCGTAATATTGGCTTGGGAAGGAGCACCAGTAGGACGAATACCTTTGGGGCGCCCCCGAATGAGCTGGTGGGGCAACATCAAAGCGGACCTAAGAATCATTGGGAAAGAATACGACCCAGCATTGATGGAAGTTCGGCAACAATGGAGGCCAATTGTACAGTCGGCCAAGACCCACTCCGGGTATGCAGAGACATGGAGTAGAGAGTAAATCACGTTTCAAACTACATATAAAAAATGTTACATTTACAAAAAAAATTGCATCTAATATGTCCACTTAACTGTGGAATTTTAAAAGAAATTGCACATTCAAATATACGCCTGTAATAACTTTTGACTAGATTTGATTACGTCACGCGTAAGCCGCCTGACCTTCTGTAGGAGGTATTGAAAATCTAATCTAATTAAAAATACGGGAAAAGGGCGTAGTAAACTAAAAATACTGGGTTTAGCATTAATATTTCTTTAATTATTTCTGAATACGGGCTTAATATTATTTGATTGTACCTATATATGTCTGGTTCAGATACGATGGTTTAGCGTAGAAAAAAATTGAATTTATATGAAAATCTCATTATTCAATTTTGTCCAAATACAGGGGTTAGGCTTAGCATGACAGTATAATGCGGGACGGTTCAAACAAGAATTTGTGTGCGTACTGTTTTACAATATTATGGCAGCAATAATCAATCATTTATAGCATATTATTTTGAAGCATCCGCGCAAGAACAATAAATAGGCAGTTGAGTGCTTCGTACGCAGTTTTTTGTTATATAAAATAATATTATGCAATTTTTTTCTTTCCTTTCAAGATAAAAAAAGCACCGAAATAAATCCACATCTAATGATTAATAATAAGTCATGAAACAGACAATCGTTGACAACCGTACAAAAGACGTATCCGTGTATCGGTCGTGAAGATCTGATCTACGAGGGCCAAATTGGACAGGACGGTCGCCCTGTCAAGAATGCATAACAAGGGTGCGCCCCCTGCCGTGAACTACCGGCCACAAAATTGTTATTATTGATTGGGCCGATCGTCGGACTGTAAATCTTATTTATAAAAAATCGCTGCAGTTCCCACGGCGACGGAACAGATCTGATTTTGTGTCGTTCTACTGACTCGGGTCGTTTAAACAGAGTAACGTTTTAATTTTTAAATTTTGGGATTGGAATTTTAGCGCCAGGGTTATGAATATTAATTTATATTAGAAGATGGTGAAAAAATTTGAACCTAGGTCTCCGTCAATTAGTCACATTAGTACTGAACCAAAAATTTTACCTTAGGAGAGTAGACAATAGAAAATCTAATTTCTATAGTTACTAAAAATACCATCTCAAGCAAGCTATACACTTTAAAATTTTAAATGTACTTTTCAATATACAGGGTGGTCCATCATAATAACTCCACCAATCATATTTTGGTATTTCGTAGTAAAAATAAATAAAAAAAGTTCATATATGCTTGTGTATCAAAATGCCTTATTTCTGATATGCAGCGTGTTGAAATGTTAGAGAAAAAAACGTGTTTTCTCATTTTTTTTTATTAACATTTTAGATTTTGCTTTCAAGCACTCTGCCGATATTATAGCCACCTAAAACAGATTTATAGCACTGAATAACTTATTTATAATTTACCAATATACCAATGGTGACCGTGAAATTATTTGAACTTAGGGTACGCCACTGCGTTTGGGGCATATAAGGCAGATTTGTAATAGTTAATGTTTGAAAAAAAAATCGCTCAGAGACGAGACGCGTCGATTTTTACTTCGAGCGGGAAATCTTTTGCGCATATTTTCAACCTTCGACTCAACCGTCTCGGAGGGGTGAGATGAAACCTTTAACGTTGAAATGGGATACCTCATTTAAAAGGTAATCTGTTTCTCTTTTCAACTTCCTCCTTCCTGTAGTAGATATCGAGAAAAGACGGTTCGGCGAATGATTTGAAGCATACGAACGAATTCCTATCATAAGGAGTTATTTCTATATCCTGATTATTATACTTATCAGACTCCGAATAGATAGACAGATAGTTTATTCATGTCAAAATAGAATATTTACATACGTCATACAAGTATAGGTAATAAGCTCAGCCTAATTACAAGTTCTAATGCTTAAAAAAAAAACAAAACAAAATTTACTTACACTAAAATTTACCTACACTTAGTAGCCATTATTAAAATCAATGACGGTACAGGTTTACACATTAAAATCATAGTTATTAAAGTTAAAATTTAAAAAATCTTGAACATTGTAGAAGACATTTATAGTTAAAAACTTCTTTAAAACTCTCTTAAATTTATCAGTATTTAGCATCCTAACACTAAGTGGTATTTTATTATATATCTTAACAGCGATAAAATCCGGTCCGCTTTGACACCTTCTCAACCTACAGTATGCAGTCACTAAATTATCTCTGGCACGGGTTAAGTGGTCGTGAATGTGTCTGTGAGCTAGAAATTTGTCCTCATTCTTTCTGACATAAGCAGCACTTTCCAGAATAAAAACCGCTGGGAAAGTCAAGATACCAAGCTCAAGGAAGGCACCCCTGCAATCCTCACGAAAGCCAAGACCAGCGATAAGTCTTATCGCCCTCCTCTGAAGACCAAACACTCTGTCCGCCGAAGCAGCCCCACCCCACGCAATGATCCCGTAGGACATCACTGAGTGGAACAGGGCATAGTAAGCGGCTAGCAATGTCCTCCCAGACACGCAACCCACAAGGCTCCTCAGCAAAAACAGACAGCTCTTCAGTTTTCCACAGACACTCTCCACATGCACATCCCACTTCAATTTAGGGTCAAGGCATACACCCAAGAACTTCACCGAGTTTGGATTCTGTCTGCCCTGGAGATCGCGCAGGGTAAAAATCATTGTTTGTGTTTTGTCTTTATTCAGTAGAAGCTCATTGGATGCAAACCATCCCTCTGTTCGTAACCGTGCTTCTCGCCCCATACCTTCAACATCCATCAGGTGTTCCCCATGCACACTTAGCGTTGTGTCATCCGCAAAGAGAGTGAAATCCGCAGTAGGCTCCTGCAGAGGTAGATCATTAATATAGATCAAGAAGAGAAGTGGTCCTAAAACTGACCCCTGCGGAACCCTCACACTGACCACCCTCTCCCCCGAAGACACTTCGCCCACTCTTACAACCTGACGACGCCCTTCTAAGTACGACTTGATTAGCAATATGCTGCTGCCATTGAATTTGTAATGAGCAAGTTTTTCCAATAGAATATTATGTGATACACAATCAAATGCTTTACTTAGATCGTAGAACTGGGAGAGGTGATAATCAAGACCCTCGAAGGAGTCCATAATTCCGGAGAGCAAGTCCAGGATACCTAGGACCGTATTCCTGCCTTCTCTAAACCCAAACTGACTGTTTGAGAATAGGCCATTACGCTCAAAATAGCTGGTTATGTTCTTTGATATACATTTTTCAACAATTTTAGATAATATCGGCAGCAGAGATATTGGACGGTAGTTTGTCACGTCTGCTTTATCGCCTTTTTTGAAAATAGGTACTACAATGGCAGTCTTTAGAATGTCAGGAAAAGTGTTTTCACTGAAGCATCCATTTATTAACTTGGTGAGAGGGATAATGATCAAATTTTTTATAGACTTAAGTAATTTAACTGAAAAACCATATATGTCTGAAGTGTTCTTATTTTTTAAGGAATTAATCATATCTCTCACCTCGTTATATGTGACCTCTCCAAAAGAAAATTCAGTATCTGGAACATTCAAGTCCTCAAGATACTCAAGAGGATTGGTATCAGAAGCCAATATATTACTTTTCAAGTTATGGGCTACATTGACAAAGAAATTATTAAATACATCTGGCTTAATTATTGGTACTGAATTCTCCTTATATTGGCCTCTATTACCATTAATAACGTTCCACATACATTTGGTAGGGTTTTTTTTTGCAGTATTGATCATATTATCATTAGCTAGACGCTTATGATCTTTAATTGCCTGTTGATAGGTTTCCTTAAAGGCTCTATACTCCTCCCAATTACCCGGAGTATTATACTGCCCACAAACATCCCGCAGGAAATGCAGCCAATCCCTCATCCGATACAGCATATCACCAAACCACTCGATGCTGTTTGGCCTGTTTGCTCTGACCAGGTAGGTCTTCTCCGGGAACGACCGCAGATATGCCTCCCTCAGAAGCTCATTAAAGATATAAAATTTCTCATTTATTGGCAAGCCGATCACCCCAACAAACTCCCATTGATAAGACTCTACACTATTGAAAAACATAAATAAACCTCTCTGTGTTATAGGTCTAAAGGTTTTGCTATTGTAATTGTAATTTGTGGTCTTACTTATGTTCTTGATGTCAAGGGATACAATCTGACCGAGATGATCAGACAGATTCAGATCCACAGTTTCCGCCCTAGCAGAGTCCACACTGAAGTTTATAAAGACGTTGTCCAGGCAAGCCCCCCCACGGGTAAGTTCGACAATCATTCTGCAAAAGCCATAGCTCTCCAGAAGATCGCACACAGAGTTGGACTCTCGCTGATTAGTGTTAAATAGGACATTAAAGTCACCAGCAATGACAACATCCCTGCCACAACCGATGTCTTGCAAGGCAGACTCCATTGCATCAAGGAAGGCATCAAAGCATCCACCCGGAGACCTATAAACAGCCAACATATAAAAATTATAAAAGTATTAAGTTCCTCAATGGTTAGCCAGTGTTCGGTAAGAGTCACAATACTATATGCTTTATCTACCAGGAATGCTTCCAGCTCATGAATTTTATTCCTGATTGACCGGACATTACAGTACAAGATACTTATTCTATGCCCTGAAAATGGTTGTCCAACTACATTTTCTGAGGCACTATCTTCCTTAGGTTTAAAAAATTGTTTACAGAGATACCCTTTGGCCAGAATGCAGCATTCATGATGATACTCTTGGCTTCCAGAGGGATACCAAGTTTAAACGAACTATATATTTTTTCATTTTTTGTTCTTAGTTTTTCACAGATACAATCTGGATTACCATTACTTTTCATATAATTTGTGACATCTTCTACCTTTGTGTCCGTAGAGAAGCCAGAGACGAAAAGCCAAGGAAATATCTTGGCAACCCTCAGTTCTGTTGGATTTGCATTACTTCCCTTGATTGGTGCAGGTCTACTGTTCATATTAATTTTTCTAGCTCTCTTTTTATGCTGAACGATTTCCCAGTTTTCACTATTCTCATTGTTGATATTGATGTATTGCGATTCAGTGAAAACAAGGTTGTGAACCTCACTTTTGTTTTGTTTTGTCGATGATGTTGACGTTTGTTCAATCGGTTCTGTTTCTGTGGGTTCAAAGTCTATCGGTTTATTTGGACTACTGTTGGGGATCGCGTTCATTGTTGCTGCCGGCCCTACTTTCTCAGAAGAAGAGGAAGAATAGGTCTCGACATCGACCACAGTCGTATCGATATCGATAAACCGCTCCCCGGTCTTCGTGGAATGTTTACCTTTTTTGTCCATGGTCCCTACCTTGTTTTTTTGAAATTTTTTTTCAAGGATGGAAATTTTCTCTTTTAGGAGCAAAGTATTTTCTTCCAAAAGCCGGTTTTTGCTTTCCATTTCACGCACCAGGGTCTTCAGGTAGTGAATTTCTACTTCTTTGTCATCCATTATCTGTTTGTCGTCGTCGTGATCGACACATGTTAATCGGGTTTTATCAATGATTTTAACTTTTCCTATCCAATCTCTCACTGTACATGAGTTATGGTAAACTTTCCCGCACACTATGCACGTAATTGTACTACAAACTTTCCTCTTACAACACGTATAATTAACTTTTTCGTCTTGCTCTAAAAATCGCGTATCATTCGTCGCCGCCATCTTTAATTCTGTTTGCCTGTTAGCGTGAGCGTTTACCGAAAGCTAGAAAGGCTGGGTAAAATGTGTGATTTCATATTCATTCATTATTTTCATTAACATAACTCCTAATTGCAATTTCTACTGTCTTATTATTTCGTTCAACAAAATTGCATTGCGCTGAATAGAGCGCGTTATACCTGACACAAATTTCATATCTTTGACATAGATTTTTAAAGCTTTTACAGATAAATTGAGAATGATTGTCACATATAAGCATTTGTGGGCACCCAAAAACCAAAATTATATGATTTTTTTAAATATTCTCTATTTGTGGACACTTAGAACTACGCAAAGGGTATAGAAATGTGTATTTAGAAAACCAATCTCCAATAACTAATAACCATTTATTTTCCTTTTTCGACCTAGAAAAAGGACCCATTAAGTCGACTGCAATACATTCGAAAGGAAGGTTTACATTTTTCTCTCTTCCCATGAGACCCATTCGAGCAGAATTCGAAGCCTTTTGTGCTTCACAGCTTAAACATCTCACGAACTTCAAAACATCACGACCATCAACCATCACGTCTCATCTTAGTTCAATAATAGAATTCTTGAACACGGTTCAAAGTCTTGTAGAAACCGAAATGACCTGATGTAGATGAAGAATGACAATGTTCAATTACTTCAGAGGTCTGAGGAGATGGGACTAACATTTTCCAATCTAGAAGACTAACATTCATAGAATGATTGTTAGGAAGAAATTTAAAAACAAAGTCAACTTCCACTTTCCATTGTGGATATTTTTCTGGATTCTTAACAATTTTTCCTTAAGATCATTATACTAAGGATCAATGCGGTCGATATCAACATTAAAAGGATTTAATATAGAAATATTCAGCACAATCTCATCTGGATCAGCAGAATGAGTACGAGAAAGAACATCAGGGATCACATTATCAACAACTTTTCTATGCACGAGTTCAAAATTATGTTGTCGAAGACGAACACCCTACCGAGCTAATTTTCCAGTTGGATTCTTAAGATTATTAAGCCAAAGAAGAAAATAGCAATCTGTTATAACTTTGAACTTAGGAACACCTTCGATCTACATCCTAAATCGTTCAATACAAAATATCACACCAAGACATTCTCTCTCAACAACTGAGTAATTCCTCTGTGGCGGATTACATCCACCGACTCACAGGTGGCAGCACCAACCATTAATCCGCCAACATCTCACCGCAGACTCACGGTGCCTTCTCGCTTCAAATAATAGTTCCAAATATGAACAAGCTGTACCCCGGCGTATAAGGCAGGGTCTACCGACGCCTTACTGACGAGTCCAATAGGTAGACCCGGGACGAAACGCAAAAATGGTGCAACACTGCGCCAAAGTGGTGACCATGACGTGATATGAACACGCACGAGCACAAGGCCGCAACATGGATCGCTTTTCTGATTCTGCCACGAGACTACCGACACTCACTGGGACACTTCTCGGCAACATTGGCACATCCTCCATCATCTCTCTCGCCTTGCCCCGCCTTCAATCAATCAATTCGTCCCTCGTTTCCAGTCTACATCCATCTCTCTTCTCTCATCATACAACCCGTTCAACGTTGTCACTGGGAGGGGAGTATTGTGGCGGATTACATCTACCGACTCACAGGTGGCAGCACCAACCATTAATCCGCCAACATCTCACCGCAGACTCACGATGCCTTCTCGCTTCAAATAATAGTTCCAATTATGAATAAGCTGTACCTCGGCGTATAAGGCAGGGTCTACCGACGCCTTACTGACGAGTCCAATATGTAGACCCGGGACGAAACGCAAAAATGGTGCAACACTGCGCCAAACCTCTCTGTTCTGGACAACGACCTGCTAGCATATGCGATAACATGTTCTCTTCCATCAATTTCCTTAGTAAGACGACCTCCTAAACCGGTATTACTAGCATCAAACTGTATAATGAAAAGTTTTGAAAAATCTGGCTGCTATAAAATCGGGGCAGAAACTAATAGTTGCTTTATCGTGACAAAGGAAGATTCGGTAGCATTTGTCCATATTTTTGGCTGGGATTTTCTACGTCCTTTCAACGGATCATTATATGTAGACACTAAACTAGAAAAATCCTTAATAAATCGCCCCTACCATGGACATAAACTGATGAATCTTTTGACTTCAGTAGGGATTCTTGGACCAGGATAATTCACCATTTCAGGATCTGTACGCAAACTATATAGCCTAGAAACTTTAAAGAAGTCTTAAATAATTCACACTTTTCCATATTGACCGTAAGCTTCCCTTCTTTCAGTTTATCTCTAACTTCGGATAAAAATTTAACTTGATGTTCGAAATCAGGGCTGCAGACCAAAATATCGTCCAAACAAGTAAATATTCATTTTCCATTCATATCATGGACCAAAAATAGCGTCAACTAAACGTTGCTGTGTTTGTGCTGCATTGCAGAAACCAAAAGGTACGAGACAGAATCTAAATGAACCACGCCCTACAATGCTAAATGTACTTGTCTTTCAAAGTCTCGATCAAGGGAATTTGCCAAAATCCTTTACGTTGATCTATAGATGAAATGTATCTTGCATTACGTAATGAACTTAGAATTCTGTCTATATTCGGTAAGCAATAACTATCGGACCTTGTTACACTGTTTAGCGCGCGACCATCATATACCAGCCTGCGTTCCCCGCTTGATTTCTTTACTAAAAATACCGGTGAGGACCCAGGATTTTGGGAAAGTTCTATAACCCCTTGCCTTAACATTTCGTAAACCTCCTTGTACAAAATTTGAGACATATATGAGGACAAGGGGAAAGGTCTCTCGTGAAATGGTTTAGCATCACCTGTATAGATAGTTAAAGTTAATTTATTTGTCCTACCAAAGCGGTTCTTACTGTCAATTTTTTCAAAAGAAGCAATAACCCTTTCGTTTCAAAACTCAAGAGATCATCCAGTGAGCATAAGGTGTTAAAAATAAAATCCGAAAAACCATCGACAGTGTTAACTCCAGAATGAATTAATCTACTTTGAACTTGCCATGAACTATCCTTAAAATTTACAGAAATCCTAAATTGTTTCGCAAAGTCGCATCCAAACATAAAATTTTGCGGAACTGGAGGAACTGCTAAAGCCGTAATAACCTGATAAATATCGCTAATTATTATGGGTAGGTCAACCAAGCCTTCAACAGCCTTCTCGGTTCCATCCGCTAATATTCTTTAAAGAATCTGGATACACCCTTAGGTCGAAACGCCGGCGTCGTAAAATATCTAACCCTTTTATACCTACCACGGAAGCTGTGGCTCCTGAATCAAACAATACAATAATCTCCTGATCAAACAATTTAACTGGAACATAAGGCCGACGATCTAAAGGCTTTTTAACTAAAAGTAGAGACAACTCCTTTTCGATTTTTTTTTTTATAGAAACCAGAAATGAATTTGAGCCAATTTTCTCATTTAAATTTATTAAAATGAGAATTATTTGAATGTGAGGACTTATTTCCGGGTTTAGTGCAACGGCCTCGTCTATGCACCTCCCTTACTCGTTTTTTAAACACTTTGGACAAGCGTTAAGTTTAACATTTTCAAACCACGTTTAAAACAAAACATTTTAATATTTAATATTTTATGCTGTAACATACAATCGTTATATTGTACTGTAACGTTATCGTTACATTCAGAAGAGGAATCCTTATTATCATAATATGATTTTTAACATTACATTATTATTCATTATAATCATTAAATGATTAAATTTCCGTTCAAGACCCTTATTTTTAAACTAGATTTATTTCGATTTGAATACTTGCTAAAATATTTAGTTTTATTTTTATTATCAAATTTATTATCTGTTTCATTAGACTGAAAAAAATACGCAAATAGTATAAAAACACCTGTTAAGGAATTTCAGCTTATGCGCGACTCCTTGGCCATACTTGCTAAAATATTTAGTTTTATTTTTATTATCAAATTTATTATTTGTTTC
>MU183770.1:123800-144698 GCA_016904865.1 Pissodes strobi
CTAAAATATTTAGTTTTATTTTTATTATCAAATTTATTATTTGTTTCTTTAGTCTGAAAAAATACGCATAATAGTATAAAAACACCTGTTAAGGAATTTCAGCTTATGCGCGAGTTCTTGGCCATACTTGCTAAAATATTTAGTTTTATTTTTATTATCAAATTTATTATTTGTTTCATTAGTCTGAAGAAATAAGCATAATAGTATAAAAACAGCGAGTCATTGGCATCTACGTTTTTAAGATCTGTAACTGAGTAGGAAATAATCAAACAAATAAATTCTTTGAATTGTAATAGCGCCCCTGGTGCGCCCTGGCAAAATTATGAAATATTCTCACCATTATTTATTGATACCTCTAGTAGGTACATATAATAATTTTTAAGACAGGTGTAGTACCAGCTGAGTTCAAGAGCAGTGTGATCTCGCCGATTCACAAATCACAACAATTTTAGACCAATTAGTGTGATAAATCACTGTTCAAAAATCTTTTGAAAGTGCCTCGACGATTTTCTCAATAGTAATAATATACTTTCTAAGAACCAATTTGGTCTTACTAGTGGCACTGTATAAATATGTATACGGTAGGTTCACTGGAGACAAATTTCCAATTTTGCCGACAGCGTTTGGCGACGCACGGGGCGAATCCGGATCAATCTGGTTCGTGGCCCACGATGGCCCTGCTACGGGGGACAGAGAGTGTGCAAACGCCCAGAGATTGTGTACTTTCGCGTCGCGTTGTCTTATAATAACCGAGGAACGCGCATCAGCGAATACTTTTTTAATCTCTCCCCACAGACTGCTCGCTCTTGCAGGTAGAGTACAAATTTATTTTTTATAGTGCTCCGGCTTTTGCGTTTGATGTAAAAACATCAAACGATTTTTGCTGAGTGGATCTACTCGATATTATTATACTCTGCTAGTGGTAGAGGTACGTACCTCGGACGCAGTCTATGAATTAACACAACAAATTACAGAGCATTTAAATGACGGTAATAGGTATCTGACAGTATTCCCAGATCTTGCAAAAACAGTCGACAATGTCCCGCATTGTGCTCTTATGAATGTGCCGAATATCTTTGGCATAAGGGGTTCATGGTTGGATGTTTTTTGCGAGCTACCTGATGAATCGAGCACAGCTTCTCAAGATTGGTCATGTGATGAGTGACCCACTGAAAGTAAAAATTGGCGTACCACAGGGCTAAATTATTTAATACTTAACAGAAATCAAGTTGGATAATGCTGTCGACACCGCAGTTATTTTCTCCGGCCGAGCAGTAGATACTGTCAGAGACTTGTGTGTGACTGGTGTTCGTAGAATAAAAGATTGGTTTGACTGTAATAAGCTTAGTCTAGAAATCACGGTCGTAGATAACGGGAGGGGGGTTAGGGGGTTCACCCCCCCCCCCCCCCCTATGGTTCCAAATAATTAGCTACAAGTTTTCTTCCTATCTAACCTAAACCCCCCATGTAGAACACCTAGCTACGGCCCTGCTAGACATAAAGAAGACTATATAGCATTTTCTCTCACCTCGGCCAATCGTTCTAATGTTGAAGATGTTTCATTTAAAAATTCAGAAGAAAAATTATCTCGGAAGTAGGTCACACCAAATATCTAGGTATCTTAGTGGACAAATATTTAAGGTGAAATGAACATGTTCACAAACTTACCACTAATATAAGGTTTCTCATACACAATTTTTGTTTATTTTTAGGGACGTATTATCAAAACAATTACTAATTACTGTATATAAAGCTTTGGTGGAGTAATTGTTGATATATGGGAGAGTTGTCAGCGGTGGTTTGTGTAAAGATGTTGTTTAAAAAGCTAAATGTTGTACAGGGTGGCTCGAATTCGTGTCTATGTATGGGGAACTCAAAAACCGTAAGAGATACAGTGTCGGTCAAATTAAGGCCAAATTGCGCATTTAGGTGCCTAACAATATGCCGTTTAGAAAGTTTTAAAATTCCGAATAATTCCGGAGATATCCGGAAAACCCCGAAATTTTGAAAAATGGTTTTATTTTTTTCCTGGGCTTATTTAAAAACGGATTTGAAATTGAGTTGCACTTTTGCATTGCCACTTTTTCCGCTCTATCCAATGATGGTATCCAGTTTGAAATCCGACGTTTCGTCTTCAAGGGATCATCATTAACTTTCTTTTTTTAAATACGAACTTTAATTATTTTTTTCGGTTTTCAGATGGTATTGGCGTTATTAATATGATTATGTGTTTTTACTTATTTTTTATTTATTTTATTTTTATTTTTATTATTATTTTTTTAATTATATATTTTGCTCTGGCGTAATTTTAAACATTTCAAGGTTGGTACTTTTGAAATATTTATATTCTATACAAATATTTTATTTAGTTTTTTTTTGTATTAAGTTGAAAATTAGAGCGTATTAAAAATAAAAACTAGTAAAATTATTTATTACGAGAATATTAAATTAAATTATATAAAATCTCGCCAAAGCAAAAAATATAAAATAAAAATAATAAAAAAATAAAAATTAAAAAAAAAATAAAAATAAAAACACATACTCATATTAATAACGCCAATACCATCTGAAAAACGATAAAAAAAATTAACGTTCGTATTTAAAAAAAGAAAGTTGATGATGATTCCTTGAAGACGAAACGTCGGATTTCAAACTGGATATCATCATTGGATAGAGCGGAAAAAGTGGCAATGCAAAAGTGAAATTAGATTTGAAATCCGTTTTTAAATAAGCCCAGGAAAAAAATAAAATGATTTTTCAAAATTTCGGTTTTTTCCGGATATCTCCGTAAATACTCGGAATTTAAAAACTTTCTAAACGGCATATTGTTAGGCACCTAAATGCGCAATTTTGCCTTAATTTGACCGACACTGTATCTCTTACGGTTTTCCAGTTCGCCATACATAGACACGAATTCCAGCCACCCTGTACAGAATTACTTGCTAAGAATTATACATAAAAAAATAAGAGATTTTCCACTCACCACTTATATTCCGAAGAAACATTATTTCACTTCACATTAGGGAGATGACTAATGTTGGGAGATTTGGTATAAAATGTTGAATATTAATTTTGATATATTGGGTTACTTTGGCGATTTGGTTTTATTTTATGAATAATTCAAGCGAAATAATAGGAAGTACTTGTGGTTTTTCTTTGGCTTCTTTGGCTTCTTCTTGCTTTTTTTCTCTTTATTCTGCTACTTGTTTCTGGTTTATGTCTCTTCTCTGGTACATTACCTTTAATGTTTTCTTTTCATATGAACAGTTTGAATATTACATTGTATTATTTTTGAAAAATTCTAAAAATTGTTAATATTTTGCACATATGGATGTCAATTCATGTAAGATGCAATCCAAAACACTTGTTGATGATATACTTATAAAAGAATGGATGCACCTATGTTATATGTTGTAATATTATAACGTTTTGTAATATGCTCAGTATTCATGTGTTAAGTAGAACTTTGCCGAAGACAATATAATAACAATTTTGTTAATTATTTCACCATATTTCCGACTACTAATATACTGTAATATGTACATTACGATTCTGACAAAAGAGATCAAGAAGAAAATGTTGCTCGAATTTGCCCCATTTTTTTTATTTAATGAAATTTTGGCATTTTGGGTGATTTTAAAATTTATTAAAGTATTCGCACAATATGTTTACTGTAATTTATTCAAATACTTATTTTATAATCGCATAAATTCGTAAAAATTTCCGAAAAATCACCTAATTTACTTAAAAATTAGTTTTTTTTGACACGATAGTCCAGGAGATTACGGTGATTTTTTATTTTAATGATTAAGAAAAATTAAATTAGTAATTTATTTTTTATTTATAAAAAAAACTTCTTCTAGTCACACAAGAATAAATCTCTTATAATTTTCAATTTCTTTGCTTCAGATCGAAGTTATTTAACTATAACGTATAAGCAATTGAATCGGTCATTGGAACAAGGGCCCATATACATAAATTCTCGATTTTCAGTTTTATTTATTTTTTGCTAATGCTTATCAAGACGCATAAGTGAACGGAAGAAGGGCCCATTTATGTGTACGGTAGACGGAGGAAATCATATGTCAATTTTTAGGAGAATGGAACAAGGGCCCAATTATTGGTGTAGTTGTTAGTTAGATATTAAAATAAGATGTCTCTTAAAAAACGGCTTTAAAATTAAATCTCTAGATATTCAGTTTTTATCCCTGCTGTAAAATTTTGGTTTTTGGATATGGGCCCGTTTTCCACTGACCAATTCAATTGTTTTAATTACTTCAAAGTTTTCCCGACCAAAGTACCTAATTGGGCAAAATTTCTTAAAAATATCTGAACTAACACGTTATCAAGACTTTCCCAATGACTTTAGGTCGACTTGCAACACTTTTTTACTATAAATATATTTCCAAGTGGAATCAATCAAGTATGATCCAAGAGAGGTATTTAGAAAAAAATAAAAATTGGGTTACAATTGTTGTAAAATTTAAAAAATATATTGTAAAAGGTAGCGTTCAGTGAGTGTAGTGAGCGGCGTTTTAAGATCCTTCACAGGCGTAGGCGACTATGTGAAAATCGGCCTCTCCTATTGATCGGTCCGCATGGCCCTCCGCTCGCTTCGCTCGCTACGGGGGCTCAAGAAAAGGAAACTAAACTGAAAGTGCTAACTCAAACTAACCCAAGACATACCCAAAATCAAGAAAAAAACTGTTTAGAAACATAATCTTAAAAAATAATAAAAAAAGCAACGCACGGAGAAAAAAAATTAGTATTCAATACGACAATTGTAGAAAATAGCCCTATATTTTGCGCCTAAAATGGTACTAGGCATCAATCTGCAGTACTTATTTCTATACAATTGTAATTAGATCGCGCAGTAAAATCTATCCAATTTTGTGTGAAAATTTCTTAATCACTATATAATAAAAATTATAATAATTTTTGTGGTAAAGCGCATCAAATGAACTAAGACATTAATGCTTTATTTTTGTTGCACTTATTCTGCCTATAAATAGTTTATATTGCTATTCTCGTGGTTTTCAATTAGCACATAATCGTGCAGAAAATGCAACATTAAAATATTATTGAGCTATATATTGTAGTACTTACTGTTTCAATAATATATAGATTCACGCAACAAAATTGACATACTGCTTACTACAATTCAAGATTATCAGTTCTTACAATACTATAGCGTTGGCTACGATAAATGAATGCCATGAATTTATATGAGGCGCCTAGATTCAAAAGCGGACAGATCCATTCTAAGAGAAAACGAGAAAACCGCAAAAAACTGTCAATTCTTAAAAAAAATGCGGAAGGGTCTTATTTTTTTGTGGTCATTTGGAAAAAATGATATGAATGAATTTGGAAATTTTTGTTCTTTATCTATGAAAAATAGCCCTTATTTTGAAAAAAATTAGATGGATGTGTCCACCTTTGAAACTTATCAACAAGGATCTGTCCGGTTTTGATGGTTATTAAAAGCTCTTTAATAATTAGTAATTTTTAGTTGTAATTTTTAATATTGCAAAAATCAGTAAAAGAGAAAACAAATTATTTTAAGGTAAAAAAAAAACATGTTTCTAAAAAAACATTTATAGGAAACTCATTAAGGTTTTGCTTGCACACGGAGGAGTTTCTACTGGTTTATTCATCTCTAAAATAAATAGATTCTGCAGTACCGGGTTTAGAGTTCATGCGTCAAAGCGATACTAAATAAAATAAGGTTAAAAAGCCACATGAAAAACGTTGAACGGATTTGTCTACTTATGAAATTCACCGACCAATTGTTATCGAAGGATTTGTCCGCATCTGGTCACGACTGGATTTGTCCTCTTTTGTTCTGAATTGCCGTAGGGATTTGTCTACTTTTGAAACTTACGTCAAATTTTAATGTGAAATTCTAATCTGATCTGTCCACTTTTGCTTTCCATTTCTATGCAGATCGGTAGACAAGGTGATTGCGATTGCAATGCCATCAAATACCGCGAAATTTAAAAAATGGGATTTGTCCGGTTTTGAATCTAGGGGCCTCATATGTTCTGTGGCAATTATTATTGAACGTCAGTGACCTTACTTGTAATCCCAAAGTAGTGCATTTTGCTGCAATCACGGCTGCAATATTATAGTGATAATACCAACATTTGAATGTTGGATTGTTGGACATGAACCAGTGTTGCCAGATAGAAAAAATAAAATTCACCAGAAATTGGAATGAAAAATCACCAGATTTGAAAAAAAAATCACCAGAAAGGTATTTTTTTCAAGTTGCACTATTAAAAACGAAAAAATGCGTTTTATACTTCTTAATTAAAGCGAATCCATTATAAATAAATTTTCTAATACTATGGCGAAGACGAATGTATAATATCATATTATAAGAAGGCATTCTTATAATATGATAATATCATTGATTCCCTACCCTACTTGCTAAGAGTACCTACACAAATACAGTTGTATAACTTTTTCTGTCATTATTGTGTGGTTTTGTTTGAACCACCTTAAATGCACAAATAAGAATTATAAAAGGGCGTATATTTTTAACAAAACAAAATTTGTTTTAATTACTTACAATGTAAAACTGTAATAAGAGTAAATATCAATAAAAAGTAAATTATTTAATATTCAATCTGCTTATTTAGATAATTTACACAATCCACCTGACGCTAACGCAATAAATATAAGTATCTGTTTAAACTATGGAGTGCTTCCTTCTAGCCCTTCTTAGTTTAAACTTTAAATTACCTGCACCGTAAGCATAGGACATCAGAAAGAGAGAGAATATGATCTAATAAAAAAAAAATTCATGAAAAAGAACAACGACGCATTTAGCCGTTTCATTGTTTATTTTTCATATAAAGACAATGGCCGTTTAACATGTAGAAAGAAACCTGCATTATCGACTTTGAAGAATAAAGAAATTGAACTACCGGCGCTTTCACTAGATGGCAGACTCAGCATTAACGTTAGGAAGTAGGAAAGTACTTTAAAAATATAATTTTATAACTTAAATAATCAAATGTTCTGCTCAAATGCTCAAAATTTATCAAACATTGATGAAAATTTAAAATCACCAGAAATTGCCATTTTTAAAAAGTTCATAAAATCACCAGATCTGGTGAAATTTCACCAGATCTGGCATAACTGACATGAACATAATGCGAACTTGCAGTGTTTATAGTTCAACTAGTACTTTAATATGTCGCCAGATGAAATATCTGACGCCATCTGTGTGGGACTTTGAGACGCTACGAATTGCTTCGATAGCAAAGTCCCACATTAAAGATATGTCCAAAAAAATCAAATGCTTATACATATTTTCACACTGACTTCAGCATACTTTGAGTATTCAATTTAAGTTGGCTTATGTATTTTAATACTATTGCTAATACACACCTATATTAAATAATATCACTGAACAAACAATCACTATTGGATGCTAATGGTGGTATATAGCCCTCCGTAGGTGGTATGATCGGTTCAACTGCGTTTTTGTCATAAGTTACAAGTCATCAGTCAAGCACTTGGTACTTGTCACGTTTTAATATATTTTTTCAAACCTTGCTTTCGGTTTCATGTAGCATTTATTCTATACAAAGCAGATCAACAATCGGATATCGGATTTTTCACTTCCCATACCTAATCAAAGACGAATTCTGTGTTTTATAAAATGTATCGTGCATTACAATTAAAAAATTATAGTTTTCAGTTTTTCCGACGTTTGTATTTTTCACAATTATGGGCGGAAAAGGTACCCGCTGTTTCGTAGAAAACTTACATAGGTACTTACAGTAAGAATAATAATTGTTTACAATAATTGGCAATACACATATTTTCCAATAGTTTAATTATCGATATGAGTAGTATTAATATTTTAAAGGGACAAGATAAAATTTGGCAACCACGAATTTCGTCATCCACAGGCCTGGTGCTAAGGTCACAATTCACAAGCGGCAGGCGCGATATTGTCCCATAATTTTAAAGTTCATTTATTTCTTATTGGCTTATCGGCATTTCATACTTAAAATCCAAAATAATGCGGTAATTTTTACTATAACTTTCAAACACTTTAGTACAAATTTCTGTAATATATATTTGCTAATAATTGTAATACAGAAGTAATAATAGTTTGGCATTAAACGCAATAAAGTTCGGACACTCAATTTGAAAGTTGATTACAATTTTGTAGCATATGAATTCTCCTTTTAAGTATAACTTGGATATAATATCCCTTTGACACTATTTACTACAAGGTTGTGTAATACGTACCCTAATAAATACTTTTGTTTGCAACAAATTCATAGAAAACTATTGCGGGAATATTAACATTAAATTATGTGATTAAGTAACATAGTTGTGGAATAGGGAATATTTATTATAATACTGAGATTACAACAATCTTGCAGAATATTCAAACACGACTCAGTACTAAAGTCGATATTAATAAGTACTGCATTAATCTTGATACAATTTCCTATTACCTAATTCTAAAACGAATCGTTCTTTCTTCAGGAAATATTGTAAAGCAGCCCCGTCTCCAGGCTTTATGGCGCCCGAGGCGAGCAAGATTTTGCCGCCCCTTAAAACAGACCAATTAAGGAGTCAATAATGACCTATCCGGCGAATAGGCGGCCGCGCGGTTTTTTAACCGGGAGGTTCCGGTATAAGGAGATGACCTTCATGGTCTATATTTTCATGGTAGATGTACCACGTGGGGGCTACCTCGAATTAAATCGGGGATGCCGGGGCTCGCTTAATATTTTATTTTTATGTTAATAACATATAAATGGACCCCTTTAATTGTTTCCGTAATAAATACTGATATTTTTTTTTCAAAATTTTTTTCGGAAAAATTCAAAAATCGAGATTGTCATTAAATCGGGTATAATTCGAAACGGTAAGAGTTAGAGGTAAACTTTAAATGGGGGAAAGATTGGTCTCGTCGGGTACTATAATATGCCGTATACAGTTTAACTGTACGACGCGACGTTTCGTTTTTTTCCAAATCGACCAAACGTGATTTTTATATTTTCTTCATTTCCACTGTAACGGAAAGAGATATCTCAAATTGGTTTGGGCATCTATCTGCGCCGTCTTAAGGTCTATCGAAAAGCTCCTATAAAGTTTTTCGATAGGACTTCAAATAAGCTAGATATTCGGTAAAATGAAATTTTTGTCTCAAAATCTAGCATTTTTCTTTAGATTTCGGCACGAAATAGGGAATTTCGCAGGGGGTGATCTTTTTTATTTCGAATATCTTAGCGTGGGTTTTTGGGTTTTCTGTACCGAAATATTTCGAAAAAAGTTGAATTAAAAAAGAAAATTATTGTTTTACCATCCTGTATATGATTTTGGAAATTTTATTTGTACGTTGGTGATATGTAAGTGGACCCTTTTAATCGCTTCGGTAATAAAAACAAAGAAAAAATTTTGAAAACATTTTTCTAAAGAAATTAATTTTGAAGTAGGTACTTTAGGGAGGGGTGTTTGGGGGCGCGGAGTTCGATTTTTTTGTTTAAAAAATCGCACGATTATGTTGTACCGAAATATTTCGAAAATAGGGGATTTTTTTGGGAAAAATTGTGGTTTTAACACCATGTATGTGATTTAAAAAAATTTATTTGTACGTGGGATGACATGTACGTGGATCCCTCTAACCGTTTCTGTAATGAAAGCGAAAAAAAAATTTTGATGTAGGTACTCTACGAATTTTTGATCTAAAAAATCGCACAAGTTCGTTATACCGAAATATTTTGAAAATAGATTTTTTGGTAAAATTTGTGGTTTTAACACCCTGTATTTATTTGTACGTGGGTGACATGTACGTTGATCCCTCTAACGGTTTCTGTAATGAAAGCAAAAAATTAAAATTTCAAAAATAATTTTTGAAAAAAATAAATTTTGATGTGGGTACTCTAGAGAGGGGTATTTTGGGGCGCGGAGTTCGAATTTTTGGTCTAAAAAATCACAGGAGTTTGCTGTACCGAAATAATTCGAAAATAGGGGATTTTTTGGGAAAAATTGTGGTTTTAAAAAATCACACGAGTTAGCTGTACCAAAATAATTCGAAAATAGGGGATTTTTTTGGGAAAAATTGTGGTTGTAACACCCTGTATATGATTTAAAAAAACTTATTTGTACGTGGGTGATATGTACGTGGAACCCTCTAACAGTTTCTGTAATGAAAGCGAAAAAAAAATTTCAAAAATAATTTTTGAAAAAAATAAATTTTGATGTGGGTACTCTACAGACGGGTATTTGGGGGCCCGGAATTCGAATTTTTGATCTAAAAAAATCACACGAGTTTGCTGTACCAAAATAATTCGAAAATAGGGGATTTTTGGGGAAAAATTGTGGTTTTAGCACCCTGTATATGATTTAAAAACTTATTTGTACGTGGGTGACATGTACGTGGATCCCTCTAACCGTTTCTGTAATGAAAGCGAAAAAAAATTGAAAAATAATTTCGTAAAAAAAAATAGATGTGGGTACTCTAGGGAGGGGTATTTGGGGGCGCGGAGTCTGAATTTTTGGTCTAAAAAAAACGTACGAGTTTGCTGTACCGAAATATTTCGAAAATAGGGGATTGTTTGGGAAAAATTGTCATTTTATCACCCTGTAGGTGATTTAAAAAAATATATTATTTGTACGTGGGTGACATGTACGTGGATCCCTCTAAACGTTTCTCTAATGAAAGGGAAAAAAATCAAAAATAATTTTCGAAAAAAAATAATTTTGATGTGGGTACTCTAGAGAGGAATATTTGGAGGCGCGGAGTTCGAATTTTTGGTCTAAAAAATCGCACAAGTTTGCTGTACCGAAATATTTCGAAAATAAGGGATTGTTTGGGAAACATTGGGGTTTTAACACCCTGTATGTGATTTAAAAAAAATAATTGCACGTGGGTGACATGTACGTGGATCCCTCTAATCGTTTCTCTAATAAAAGGGAAAAAATAATTTTCGAAAAAAATTTATTTTGATGTGGGTGCTATAGAGAGGGGTATTTGAGGGCGCGGAGGTGGAATATTTGATCTAAAAAATCGCACGAGTTTGCTTTACCGAAATATTTCGAAAATAGGGGATTTTTTAGAAAACTTTGTGGTTTTAACACCCTGTATGTGATTAAAAAAAAAAATATTTGTACGTGAGTGACATGCACGTTTCTGTAATGAAAGCGAAAAAATCAAAAATAATTTTCGAAAAGAATTTATTTTGATGTGGGTACTCTAGAGAGGGGTATTTGGGAGCGCGGAGTTCGATTTTTGGGTCTGGAAAATCGCACGAGTACGTATATGTAACATGCGTTCGCTCTACGCTCAATAAGTGCTACATGCTGTTCAGTAATCGATCAATCAATCGGGTTGCGTTTCGGCCACTTCCGTAAAAACTGTCCTGCTCGCTTTGTCGCCCATCCCTAAATGCGATTTTTCATTCACTGCGAATTTAAACTGCTAATGCTAGTTGCGAATAGATCGTTATGTTATATAATGGAGTTTAATTTTTTAAGGCGTTGGTTATTATTGCATACAACGCGCGATGAGCTGCTTATAGTACAAATGAAGCGTTTTACATATTCATTGCGAATTGCGAGAGCGTTTACCGTGTTACATACAATCACGTTAAAGCTTTATAGAAAAAATAAAAACGACCGCCCCAAAAAATCGGCCGCCCGAGGCGGCTGCCTCGCCGCCTCACCCTTGGAGACGGGTCTGTGTAAAGAACTTAACAATTGTGGTTCATACTAAAGCAAAAAAACCAATACAATGCTGTAGAAAAAGAATTAAAATATTTTTTTTCAGTCGGGGTTTGAACCCGGGTCGTCCAGGTGAGACCCAACCATCTAAACCACGAGAGCTCTTGCGACAAATTGATTGCATCACGAAGACATATTGTAATACGAGATGGATCAACCAATAGGAGAGGTCGATTGATACTATATTGATATAGTCGCCTACGCCTGTAAGGGATCTTAAAATGCTAGTGAACAAGATAATTTACATGTAGTGTTAAATGCTGATGATGTATTAAATCTAATAATTGTAGAAGCTAATTTGTCTAAGCATCAGTCTAAACCTATCAAAACGCAAGCGGAACAAAAAAAAATTGCAACATATATCCTTCGTACCACAAAGTTTTCAAGGCCAAAAAATTTGTTCATCCCAACTAGATAAAATTTATAGTTTAGTTTTAATTTGTAAATATGACTTTGATGGTACGGGGCAGCCAGAATATAAGCAAATGTTTTTGGGATGCGTCAAGTTGGCCCCCCACATTCGAATTTCCTGAAAATTTTGTAATCACTTACTGTGCTCAAAGTGTGCTTTACTGTGCCGATGATATTTTGAACTGTGCCGTTTCGATACCAAAGTTATAGAAAAAAATAAGATGGGGGGCTAACTTGACGCTCAGCCCCCCCAATATTTCGGAAATCAGATCATACAAAAATGAATTCTGATTTAATCGGCAGTGTGCTGAACTGTGCTGGATTAGGTTTTTCTTAAAATTTCAATTTTCGACCATTTTCTGCTAGTTTCCCCCCCCCCACATTCGAATTTCCTGAAAAATTTGTAACCATTTACTGTGCTCTAGGTGTGCTTTACTGTGCCGATTATATTTTGAACTGTGCCGTTTCGATACCAAAGTTATAGAGAAAAATAAGATGGGGGGGCTAATCTCATCATATTTTTCCCTATAACTTTGATATCGAAACGGCACAGTTCAAAATATCATCGGCACAGTAAAGCACACTTTGAGCACAGTAAGTGGTTACACATTTTTCAGGAAATTCAAATGTGGGGGGGGGGGAAACTAGCAGAAAATTGTCGAAAATTGAAATTTTGAGAAAAACCTAATCCAGCGCAGTTCAGCACACTGCCGATTTAATCAGAATTAATTTTTGTATGATCTGATTTCCGAAATATTGGGGGGGCTGAGCGTCAAGTTAGCCCCCCATCTTATTTTTCTCTATAACTTTGGTATCGAAACGGCACAGTTCAAAATATAATCGGCACAGTAAAGCACACTTTGAGCACAGTAAGTGATTACAAAATTTTCGGGAAATTCGAATGTGGGGGGCCAACTTGACGCACCCGTGTTTTTGAACAGCTGCACAGATGCTTTTATATTTTTTACTAGTTTGGTCTCTATTATATTAATTTTTAAAAATAGCGATAACTCTGAAATACTTGTATGGCAAAATTGCAGGCCCTCATCAACGCGTTTCTGTCGTCCAATTAACATTCATTTTGCTCGTGAAACTCCTGAATTAACTGTTGCAAAAAACAAAACTTGGATCATCAAATTAAAAATTTAAAACCTTTTTTTACAACAAAGGAGCTCTTAATTTAAAAAAAAAATTAAATCGGTTTAGAAACATACTAATGATTTTTATACATGATTTTTATCGTTTTAAGCAGTTGTTTTGCGCTCAAATTTATGTCAATACATTGTAGTAGGGAAGTACTTTTAACTCATTACCATGCGAATATTCATTCCAGGATTTAGTACGTGATATTAAATTGGTGAACGTGTGCAAGTGTCAATAGAGTTTTCGTTTTGCAGAAGTATGCGGTCCGTTTGGTGGTTGGTTTAAATTTTCGGGAATCTTGTCGAGAAGCCTTTAAACGTCTAAAAACTTTAACAACACTGCTGTCTATATAAGTATACGTACTATGTTGCTTTGTTTACAAAAATAAAATTTCTTTTCAAGACGTTAGGTCTGCCCATATGACACCAGGTTGAAATCTCTTTTACTTCCTAGTAATCATCGATCTGCGGAATTTCAAAAATATATCTATTTTACAGTGTGTAAGTTTTTAACCGATTGAGTGACGATATTACAGATGCTGTTAGACTCAATATATAAGAGTCGTTTAAGGGAATTTCTTTTGGAAAAAAATATGTATAGCTTTCGGGAATTTATCTAAAATATACTTGCTATGTATTGTACTGCGTTAATCTTAAGTTGTTTCTGTAACTTTACTTTTTATTATATTATATTATGCTGACCTTTTCTTCTATTATTGTTTGTACTTTTTAATTGAAGAAATAAACTATTTGAGTTTGAGTTTGAGTTCGTGATAATTGATACACCTTATATATAAATAGAGATGATCCAAAAATTAAACAATAAAGCAACTTTGTCTAAAACACGATATTGCGAACGTGTATTTAATTAATACTTAATAACTTTTATGTCTTATTTTTAGTAAACCTTATTATGGCCAGCTATGCTAGAAATTTGACCAGTGTCGGCGTCAAAGGTCGCCTGCCAATATCCTGTTAGTTTTCGCGCGGGGAAGGAGACACACCCTTGACGTGCCGCCGCGGAGAGTGAGCCTTCTTATCGTATAGTTAATGTTCATGTATTTCGGCGAATGTATTCTACTCCCCACCATTCAAAACATTGGCTAGTTTTTGAATTGAAAGCGCCACTTGAGTCGCTGTAAGACCTTTAGTGCACATATTTCACTAAAGTTCATTGTAAATATTTCTCAAAGAACTGCAGAATAACTTTTTTTAAAAGAATTAAAAAGATTGTTGTGAGCAAAGTTTGCAGGCGTTTTCGAGAAACAACTTAAAAACAGAATTCTTTTAAACTTTCCTTTTTTTGCACAGTGTTGACTCTTTTTGAAAATTGTAACGACACTGGCCTATACTAATTATTAAAAATCTTATGTGTAATAATTGTAAAATAATGACCGCGAAAAACCTCATCCAACCCATATTCACGACCGTGATTTGTGTTCGCGATTAGCGAATACAAACAACAATAAATGTCAAAACAAAATGATTTAGGCTTGAGTGCGTTTCCGCACATAATTCAGAAACACGAATTATTTATTCTCCTCCGGCATGTGAAAAAGCGAGCAAGTGTTAAGAGCCGGTGTCGTATGTCAAACATTATAGAATTTGAAATGTGTATGAGAAGTCGATGACACGTTGTTCATAACAGTAATTAAAACGCAACTACATATGTCGTTTTTTGTGATTTTTACGAGATTTAACACGTTTTTGCGTAACTGAAGTAGTTTTATTTTGACTGGTTCTTTGAAGAATGAGCTTCTTCTTCACTGAATGTCAGTCAATCAAAAGGCTTTGAAGACTAATAAGGAACAGCATAGGACAATAAAAATATTAATAGAATAAACTAACTCACTAGATTAATATCTTAGAAATTTTACACTAACGGCGTTACGAAGAAAAAAAAGATACATAGATTCTTTGTGCGCAGAAAAAAATTCTCGTAAAATCTGGGCGGCTACCAGAAATTTTGATATATTTTCGTTCATTACCAAAATCACTAGCTGGCCCAAATGTCATAAACAATTTGTTGCTACATTTCTACGAAATGCTTCTAATTGTGCCGAGAAAATTAATTATTAAAATAATAATCTTAATGAAAATGTACGATTCTGTTTTAGAATGGGTATCTGAAGTATATAAAATTTTGAATAATATTAAGACAAGTGCAATCGGGGTAGATGAAATATCTCCTTTAATGCTAAAATATTGTAGCCCTTGCATTGATAAATATATTGCACATATATACCTAATAAACTGTTGTCTAGAAATAAGCTATTTCCCCGATTAATGGAAGATACCAGTTGGAAAACCATTACCAAAAGCCACCAAGCCAAGAAATATAAATGTTAATATAACCGTCGCTTTGAATGCTTAAGGTACGCCGAAAAGTCGAAAGAAACCCGACTTTTTAGCGAATTGCTGGCATAATCAGCGCGGATTAGTGACAGTGCACTTTTGACAGATCACGTGATTATTTCAGCCAACCACGTCGTCAAACGTCAGTGCGCTCTGTGTATAGTCCACTCATGAGGACTCACCTTAACTCATATTTGTCTAGCAGATTTCAAAGGATTCTTTCGGATAATAAATATTCCGATCCAGTTGAAATGCTTTCTGGGGTATGGCATAGTATCATTTTATTTTGTGTCCGTCACTTTTTCTGATTTATGCCTCTGTTATTCTTAATTCTATGACACCTTGCAAAGTACAGGCGTTCGCAGATGATGCGCAAGTATATTGTTGTTTTGATGCGGATGATTACAGAGACTGAGCCTAACATAAATCAGGAATTGGGCATCTTGAGTGCTGTTTCAAAGGGTTCATAATATTACCTTAAATCCTATTAAATCATGTTGAGAATGAAAATAAAGTTAATTTTTTAAAAGAAAGTCTTAATATACATATAAATGGTACAGTACTAAAATATGAAAATACTGCAAGGAATTTGGGTTTGACATTAGATGGTCAGCTTAGGTTTAAGGAACATTTAAACGCCATTTTCCAAAAGACATATTTTTCATTAAAAATGCGTTATGATAACAGACATATCTTGAATAGGAACTTAAAGGCAATTTATGTAAATCCCTTGTCTTATCTAACTTCAATTATTGTGACTTTGTTCGGACCAATAAAGTAAATCTCATATACAGAAGGTTCAAAACTCGTCCCTCTGCTTCGTATATAGTTTAAGAAAGTTTGACCATGTATCACATTTATATAAAGATATGAACTGGTTAAGAATGGATGGCGCTATTCGAATCTGTAAACTATCGAAAAGTCTCTGTGAGCTGAATCAAGCTCCAAGATGTTGAAGCAACCGTCTTGCTGATTTTCTACGAATCTGTGAATTCGGAGATAGTTTAGCAGATCCATGTTTATATATAAAAGTAAACAATGGTCAGAAAGTGTTATTGTTATTGTATGCTGATGATGATCTGAAGAATTATTGAACAAGAGTTTGTCCACATATAAAGCAAAATCTACCAATGATTTTGTGGATTTGAAATTGAAAAAAATGAAGACGGCACCGTTTTTATTCACCAGACTACTTACATAAAAAAGACAGAATGGGATGGCAAACTCAAAACCTGCATCAATTCCCATAGATTTAGGGTGGAATGTGGGCGATTTTTCAGAAAAAAAGCTATTTGTCCATCTCACGAAATTCTTGGAAGCTTAAAGTTTTTCAAGTAGTAATCGCCGGATCTGACATTTGATTTGCAGTAAACATCACGTGAAAGGCTCTGTATAATTAGACCAAAGCACATTGTAAAGTTGTGAAGAGCATCCTTCGATATATTAAGGGTACAGCACACCATGGGTTACTTTAAAATACAAATTGAAAGCTGAAAGTATTTTGTGATGCCAGTTTTGCTGGTGATACAGAAACGCGCAAATTAACGTCAGGCGAAGTAGTTAAGTGTATGTATACATTTTGAGTTAGTATGTATCAGTTATTTTTATTTTTTACAAACTTTTTTATATAATATTTATACATAAGTTAAAACCAAGAAAAGAAACAAGATATTTTAAAGGAGACATGATTTATTTACAAAAATACACATGAAAATATGTTTATAGTGTCTTTTTGACATACCTTCTTTGTAAATGCCGCCTTTCCTGACCGCTTTCTCTTATAAGAACAATTAAGGAGTTTCTGAAGGTCATTAAAGTTTCGGTTTCCCATTGAATCGCGTAGCTCCTTATGCTGCTCTGCATAACATGGTTTCGACTTTGCAAACACTTCTAATGAGTCTCATACTTTGGTAGATTCTGGCAAGGACAATATCCATTTCCCCAATACAGCTCCACTTAAGCCCCTTCCACGTGTTAACCCGCCTTCTGACTTCATGGACCTCATGAGGACCTGTTCAATTGTAATATCCGTCTATAAACCAGACCTGTCTGAATTACGCCTAACTGCAAAAGAAGTTGTAAACTTGATATATTCATTATCTCTTATGAAGTTTTCAAGTGATTCATCTGCTGCAAATATTGATGGGCCGATTTGGCTCAAAAAAAAATTAATTGTTTTAAGGACATACTTTTGCAAATCCCCTTTATTTTGGAAGTTATAAAACACCTTTTTATATTTTATTTATAAAACACCTAAACCCGCCAAAGCCTGTCCTAAGCCAGGTTGAAAAAGGGTGAAGGGGTGGAGTAACAACCACTTAAAAAAACCAGGGTTCATCTGGCCCGGATGATAGCATCCTGTAAGGGCCCCTGTCTAGGGTACAGGCGAAGCTGCTGCCTTGTAGTTAGATGTTGGGTCATTAAAGGCTAGAGGAAGAAAACCTTGACCAAAAATTTCCTGGTCCTCCAGGTTGGGGGTTATGGCAATGGGTTAGCAACCCATTATATAGGAAAACTATAATTATCGCTAAAAATCCCAGCACCATGCCTCGGAACTCGGATCGGATTACACGGAAACGACTTTGGCGACGAAATAGGAAAATGATATGTGCTACATGGAACGTTCAAGGATTAACAAATAAAACAGAAGACGTGATCAAAGGATTGAATGAAATAAAGGCTGATATAGCAGTGCTAACAGAAACAAAAAAGAAAGGAAACGGAATTGAGAACCTCTCAGACTATATTCATATCTATAGCGGAGTACCTAAGAATAAGAGAGCTGCAAAGGGGGTTTCAATACTAATACATAAACAATATCAAAAGGGAATAAGCAGCTGGGATGCTATGGACGAAAGACAAATTGCCGCCAATCTTACTATCAAAGGACACAGAATAACGATCCTAGGAATATATGGTCCAAATGATGATGCCCTACAGACAGAGAAAGATGAATTCTATGACCAGCTAAATGAAACCATAATAAAAATCGGAAACCAGAGAGAAATAATATTGCTCGGGGACTTCAATGCAAGAGTAGGTAGTAGCGAGAACAGTCAAACAATAGGGAGATATGGCGAGGAAGTTCTAAACAATAACGGCCAGAGACTAAGAGAGACCTGTGAACAACACCAATTAAGGATACTAAACGGATTCTTCCAACATAAAGACATTCACAAATACACGTGGCATCAGGATACACGAGAACTTATATCCATTATCGACTTTATTATTACCAGGCAATATACAGTATTGAACGTCCAAGATACTAGAGTGTATAGAGGTCTCGAATGTGGATCCGATCACTATCTTGAAGTGGCTAAGATTTATGTTCCGTTTAACAACCCAACAACACAAAACACGGATGGTGAAACAGAAGAACAAAAGTTAAAAGAAATAAAATACAATATAAAAGGTCTACAGGACTATAGCACAAAACTCCTGTACCAAAACCGGTTAAATCAAAAACTATGTGATGATTATCAAACATCCGAAACAAAAAACCTATACCAGCACATAATAAACTCTTTACACTCCGCAGCCCAGGAAGCCCTTGGCAAGACCAGCTACGTAAACCAAAAAAACAACAACAACATAACATGGGATATACAACTCGAAAACCAACGCAACAAAAAACAAGAAGCTTATAAAAGATGGCTAACCACAAAGAACCCCGAACATAGACAATCGTATAAAAGAGAACAAGCCGTTTTTAAGCGGACGATTAGGGCAAATAAGAGTATAACTTGGGAGGCAAAATGTAGAGAAATCGACAGCTATATCGGAGGCTCAAGATCATCACAAGCATGGAAATTAATAAAATCCCTACGAACAAACACCTCAAATAAAACTAGAATACAGCCCATCACAATAAATACATGGAAAGAACATTACACAAAGGAACTTAAAGAAGTTAGAGAACAATATATTACGACATCACCAGAACATTTTTGTGTACAGGGTGAATATATAAATATAGATATGGAAAGGATAGAACAAGCACTAAGAACCATGAAAAACAATAAGGCATGTGGTCCAGAGTATATACCGGCAGAGCTACTAAAAAACGGAACACCAAAACTAATCAGCTTTCTCAAAGAGTTATTTACGAGATACATAAACGAGGAAGAAATCCCAATAAGCTGGAAAGAAGCCTGGATTACACCTATATATAAAAAGGGCCCAAGAGACCAATGTGGGAACTACAGGTGTATCTCAGTAACAAGTACTTTCAGTAGATTATATGGGAAAATTCTTAAAAACATAATAGAAAGAGAATATGAACCCCAAGAAATAGAAGAACAGGCAGGCTTTCGTGCTGGAAGATCATGTATCGACAACATTTTTACGGTCACGCAACTCAATGTCGCAAGGAATCGGGAAATCTACCTCTTATTTGTTGACCTTACAAAAGCCTATGACACAGTCCCAATAAAAAAACTGTGGCAAGTTCTAGAAAGATCCCCAATTAACAATACGTCAATAGCTGCAGTAAAATAACTGTACAAGGAGGCAAAATCAAAAGTAAAATTGGGAAACAATTTCTCAGAAGAATTCTTGGTAACGAAAGGGGTACGGCAGGGTTGCTGTCTCTCCCCTCTGCTATTTAAAATATATTTAATCGAGGCTTTAAAACAATGGAGAAGATCCTGCTCTGAAATGGGCGTACCATTAAATGAGGAGACAACCCTCTATACACTCCACTTCGCGGACGATCAGATAGTCATAGCGCAAGGCAAAGAAGACCTCGAATTTATGACTCGAAAACTCTTCAAAGAGTACGAAAAATGGGGATTATCAATAAACCGTACAAAAACCCAGTATTTATGCATAGGGAATGAGAGCAGCAACTTGACCGTGGATGAAAATGTAATAATTAAGGCATGTGAGGAATATACATATCTAGGTACAAAAATAAACCACAGTGGACGCACGGAAAGTGAAGTAGAAAAAAGAATTATGAAAGGAAAGCAAGTTATAGGCTGCTTAAATTCAATCCTGTGGTCCAAAAACATCTCCCGACAAAAAAAACAACTCCTGTTCAACTCCATCTTTAATAGCATAGTGTTATATGGATGCGAAATATGGCAGCTGAATAAATCTTTAGAGCGTCGTCTATTAGCACTAATGGACTTCTGGCGAAGAGCTGCTGGAAAATCCAGAATGGAAAAAATACCCAATAACCAGATTAGACAAACTATGGGAGTCCAGACAACAATAATAGAAGAAATCGAAC
>MU183770.1:164757-176393 GCA_016904865.1 Pissodes strobi
ATTATCACTTTCAGGTCCTAGTATTTCAAAAGATGAAGAAACAAAATGGGTGAATTTGGATGATATTCAACCAATGAACGTAAGAAAAGATAATCGTGTTCTACCTTCTTACCTTTCACCAACTATATAAGCTGAAATGCTGCACTGGCAACCAGGACTACACAATAAATCCGTATATAAGGCCCTTGAAATCAAAATAAAGACAATGACTGATAAGGATAAACACTGCATCCTCTGTATCGATTGTAGGCACTCAACTAAAGGGCGATAAACTTCGTACTATTCTAGAAGATTGTATTTTAAATTTAAAGTATATATATTTAAAAGTGGTAGGCATAGCAAGTGACATGGGCTCGAATTTTATTGATTTGACTAAATGTCTAGGAATTACACCTGAAAATACAGAGTTTCAAGTAGGAGGTGAGGATATGTTCTATATTTTTGACCCATGTCATTTAATTAAGGCCACCCGCAGTAACTTAAGGCAGCACACCTTTTGCTTTCAGGGTAGAAAAACGTATTGGTCATTTATTAAATGTTTCTATAATTCCGATAAAAATTAGTTCTAGGAATGTTTTGCTTTTCCTCCTAGTTACACAATATACTATTTTCTAATAGATTGTACCGAAAATTGATTTCAAAGAAGGGAGGCAATATAAAGACGAACCGTCTTTTTTTCACTACATAGTAATCTCGATTGGCAAAAAAATGGCGTATGGTACAAAACCTGCCCGGTTGATAGGAACGACCTCTCAAAGTGGACAAGCATTTCAGCTAAAAAAATTGACCTGGACATCACAAAATTTTTATTTACCAATCATTCTCATGGGGCCTCTATCGTAAGGCAGTTAGCAAAAACCTGAGCAACTGAAAATCAGTTAACAACAATTACGGGTCAAAACTTTACTTACAACTGGACAAAGACTTTTGCGAAGAGTTGATAAAGAAAATGAGGGAAAATAAGAATTTAAACGAGCTAAATGTTTGGCCAGTTTTAACATCGGCTTCAAGTAGCGTTCTTCTTTCTTTTCTTTCTTTACTGGATATGGCTTCTGTTTATGTGAAAGTGGTACCCAGAAAGCTGTCTGGCTCTAGGCCATATTTCAGATACCAATTTTTGTAGTTTCAAGTTAATCATTACAATATTATATAAGTGCAGTTAAACTTGGGTGTATTTTTCTTCTCTGACTTGTATTTTCTCTTTTCTTCTTTTTTCTTCAAGGGTGAGTACTATTAGTATTGACAAACACAACAAAGGAGATGACAACACAATCGCAGGGAACACAGAATTGAAAAGGAATTAATTATATATATTATGTTGTATAGCTATATTGCCAGTGTAAAAGGTTAGAAAATGAAAAAATTGACAGATGATAGAAATTGATCGATCAATCATCAGTATTCTTATTGTTGTATTTACAATTTTATATTATTGACTTTAAGGAATTTGTTAATCAATTTAATCACGTTAATGTTCAGATTTCCAAGTACAGTGGACATTGAAATAGGGGTAGGCATATTTTCCTTAATCATGCATTGATAGAAATCTACGTTTGGGGTTATGTCTATAGGACATTTTAAGAAGATGTGATTGAGATCATCTGTTTGACCACAGATACAGAGGGGACTTAATGCCTATCATATTTAGATATTTGCCTGTAAGACAATGGCCTGTTCTCATTCGAATCAAGGTTGTGAGATGTCTTCTATCGAAGTACGGGTGTTTTTTTTTTATAAAATGGAGTTTTTGGAAAGCGATCCTGAATTTTTGCATACCATCTTCCTTCCCGCTCCATAGAGAATTTCCATATTATGTTGTGTTCCTTCATTATAGAATTTTTTATTATACTTAAAATGTGATTTTATTTGAGGGCAAGTTCTTGGGGATATTAAGTTGTCTGCCTATGTTAGCTAGTTTGTCTGCATTCTCATTTCCCTTAATTTTTGCATGTCCTGGTATCCATGCTATGCCAATGTCCGAACCTGCTTCATTTGCAGTAATTAGTAGGCTTTTTGTTTTAAGGGTGTTCTAATCCAAATCTGGGTTTATATGATTTTGATTCATTCTTTCAATGGCACTTTTAGAATCTGTAAATAATATCGCTTTTTTCACATTCTTCCTCAATAAGTATATTAATGCTTCATTTATAGCTACCACCTCGGCAGAGCATTCATCAGGCGCATTTAAAGATCCTTTACACAAATAGTGCACTATGTAAAAATCGACCTCTCCTATTGGTCGATCCATCTCGTATAATGATATGTCTGAGTGATGCAATCGATTTCTGTTAAGAGCTGTAGTGGTGTAGAGGTTTAGATCGTTGGGTTTCACCTGGAAAACGCGGGTTCGAACCCCGTTGCTTTTTTTATTATTTTTTTAAAGATTATGTTTCTAAACAGCTTTTTTTCTTGATTTTGGGTATGTCTTGGGTTAGATTGGGTTAGCACCTGATTAGTTTCCTTTTCTTGAGCCCCTGTAGCGAGCGAAGCGAGCGCAGGACCATGCAGATCGACCAATGGGAAAGGCCGATTTTTATATAGTGCACTATTTGTGTAAAGGATCTTATAGTGCTCATTAGGCAGTCTAGAACTGAAATTGTATTTGAATTTAGGGCAATGGATTCCAAATCCAGTTTCATTCCCTTTTTTAGATCCATCTGTATAAATAAATTTATATTCACTTTTATATTTTTCCGTGTTTTGTTCAAGTTTAAAGTTATAATATTAAGTTTTTTTTTTATTTGAGTTTCGTATTTGATGTGAAAACAAGGTAATTTGTCAAGTTTTTCTATTTTAGTTCTGTATTGGAAGAAATCATTATATGCTTGTAGTAAATATGGTATATCTTTTCCTCTCCAGTAATTATTAGCATTTATCATACGATGTATTTTAATTGCTTTTAGCATAGGTATAATGGGGTGATTGAAAATATTGACTATCCTTGATAAGAATTTCTTTGAAAGTCATCGTTGCCTAAATTCAAACATCATTTGATTACTCTCAGCTATTAATATGTTTGTGGGGGTGGTTTTTGTGCATCCAAGAACTATTCTAAGTGCTTGGAATTGTATTTTTAATTTTGTTAAATTTGCCTTATTAATGTTTAGGAGAAATTCTCCATATTCTATGTGTGACCTGAGGATTCCCAGGTAGATATTAGACAAGGAGTGAGGGTCGGCCCCCCATCATACCTTTCCAAAAAAATTTAAAATGTTAATACCTTTTTTAGTTTTTTGAGATTTATAATCTATAATGTTGATTCCATTTTAAATTGCTATCGAGAAACATTCCAAGATATTTAATCGACTCAGAGGTTTTTAGTATTCTTTGCTGGATTATAATTGGGGGATATATAGTTTTTCTCTTTCCTTTTGAAAAGATAATGGATTGATATTTGTCTGGAGCATATTTAAGTTATTATTTATAAGCCAGTCTACCACCAAGGATAGGGAATTGTTCATTTTATCTATGATTTGAGGGATATTTTTACCTTTGGTAAATATTACTATGTCATCTGCATAGGCCGTGATAATTGTTTGTTTGTCTACAGTTTTGAATAGGTCTTTAAGATATATATTAAAGAGAATGGTGCTTAAAGGTGAGCCCTGAGGGAGGCCTTTTGTTGCCTACTCCGGTCCCATAAGTTCGCCTTGGGTGTTTCTAATATACAGCTTTCTGTAAGTGAGAATTTTATAAATGGTATTAGATAATTCTGTCGGTATATTAATCTCTCTAAGTTTTTTATACAATAAGTAGATGTCTACCGTATCAAAAGCTGATCTGATGTCCAAGAAAACTGCTACCACAGATTCATTTTGAGTGAAAGCCAAATTTATGTATGTGGTCAAAAAAGCCAAGTTGTTGTGTACAGGGTGTTCACCCATAATGTCCCCCCCCCCTCCCTTTACCTTTGTTAATTTTTAAACTACAAAAAAATACAAAACAAAATTGTAGGGTTTTTAATGTAGTTTTTGCACACGTAAAGGAAAAAACAAAAACTTGTAGAGTATACGGGGTAGGTCAACAAGAAACATTTTTTTAAATCTAGTCCCCATTTTTTATTTGGTTTTTCGATTCTAGGTAAAATTCTAAGGATTTTTAATGTAACACCATATATGCCTATTCCTAATATTTTAAGAGTTATTGACAGTTGAATGCACTATTTTGCTTGTTCTTTTATTTTTTTTAATGGCAACAGCCACCTAAGAATATAACTTTTTGTTTAGCTTTTGAAGTCATTGAGGTGTAAATATTGAGTTTCCTCAATTCGACCTCATTGCTTCGAGTAGTGATTTTGTATCTTCTATTTTAAAAATGATTAAAGAATTATTATTATAATTAAAAAATAGTGACTTCAACTGTCAATAACTCCTAAAGTATTAGGAATAGGCATATAGTGTGTTATATTAAAAATCCTTAGAATTTTAGGTAGAATCGAAAAATCGAATAAAAAATGGGGGCTAGATTTAAAAAAATTGTTTTTTTTATCTACCCTGTATACTATACAATTTTTTGTTTTTTTGTTTAGGTGTCCAAAAGCTACATCAAAAACCATACAATTTTGTTTTCATTTTTTTTTGTAGCTTAAAAATTAACAAAGTTAAAAGTGGGAGACATTATGGATGAACACCCTGTACACTATGTTTTTTCCTAAAACCTGTATGTAGGTGGGAGAGAATTTTTTCATTTTCAATTTTCTAATCCAATCTGTTTTTAATCATTATTTCAAGTGTTTTAAGAATACAAGATGCTAGAATGATGGGTCTATAGCTTTCACATAGATTCGGATCTTTGTTGGGTTTATTGATTGCCATTATTAAATATTGTTTCCAGGTGGTAAGGATTTCCATATATACTTTCAAGAATTTCGTTGTAAGTTTTTGATAGAATATTTTGCATTATCATTGAATAAGAAATTTTATCTATACCCGTGGCTGATTAGAGCTGCATTTAGTTGGTCTAGGCTAAATTTGTAAATATTGTTTGTCTCTTCTAGCTTGAATTCAGGGTCTATATCTATTGTGGACATTCTGTTAATGATTTGTAACCTGAGCGAATTAGGAGCTATTTTGTTGTTAGTTTTTTTTTTATAAGAACCTAAAAATATTTTGATTTTATTCCATATCGCCTTGATGTTGGAGGTTCTATTTAAAAATTGTGTGAATATTATGAATTTTTCTTTGTTTTTTCTTTTGAATTTTTTTTTTATTTGGCAATTGTATGTTTAAGGTTGATGTAATTTTCTATCGTAGATGTAGATTTATATAGATTAAGGGTATTTTTCCTTTCTCTAATTTTTATAGAACATTCTTTATCCCACCATGAGTTACCTGTTTTTGGGTTAAGTTTTTCCTCTTTTCTTGGAATTATTTCATATGCCGATTTCTGAATAATGTCGATTAATTTATTAAAATTTGGGATTTCCTCGATATCTTAAATTTTGTTATATATAATACCATAATATTGAAGCAAATTGGCTTTTGAAAAAATTCTTTTGGAAGGAAATCTATTTATGAAATCTGATATTTTCAGTGAAGGTGCGTGATTGATGGTAAAGTATGGTACGAAAGTGGTCGCTGAAACCCGGATCTGGGCCAACAGACCAATTGCAATGTGAGGCTATTTGTAATGTAGGTATTGTCAAGTCTATTGGGCTATAGTTCTCATTGGGTTTGGGTACCCTTGTATGGGAACCATCATTTAATATAACTAAGTCGTTAGCAGCTAAAAGATCTTCTATTTGTTTTCCATTGTGATTAGTGTTATTGCTGCCCCAATCTGGATGATGACCGTTGAGATCACCCATAAGAATGATCTCTCCAGACAATTGATCTATAATGCTTTGAAGTTTGTGTCTTAAATTTGGGATTTGATGAGGAATATAACATGCAAAGATGTTCATGTTGTCAATTTTTATTATAATGTGTTCAATTTCATTTTCTTGTATTAATGGAGTCAATATTTCTGAAAAGATATATTTGTTTTTGATACATATAGCTATACCGCCATATCCATCATTTCGATCATTTCTTATAATATTATAGTTTTTAATATAAAAAATATTATTGGCTTTGGCTTTGAGCCATGTTTCGTTTAGAATAATGATGTCAGGATCATATTCATAAATAAAATTAATTAAATTTGTCCGATTATGAATAATACTTTTGGCGTTCCATTGTATTGTAATCTACTAAAATGCATAAGCTACTAAACAAATATCACCCTGTCGCAAGTTTGAACTTGAACTTGGAGATTGTTATATAAACATTAAAGGCAAACTATAAACAACGCGAGCAATCAACGGGAGCGACTTTGAACCTATGCATGCAATGTTCATCACTTTGTTTTATATAAACCGAACCCTCAGTTCGGCAGACTTAGTCTCACCTCCAGCTCCCAAGATTAGTCACTTGACGACTGCCTCCTGGGTTATATCCGCTCCTAGAGTTAGTCATACGACTGCTTTAGGTTCCATTCCTTTCCTACCCAACCTGGTACCGGTTAGTCACTTGACGACTGCTAGGGCCAGGGGTTGCACAACCTCCATAGTAAAGTCTTGACAAGAAGTTTGTCAGAGTGTTGAGAAAGACAAGTGTCTAAATAGTCAGTTAAAAAGTTTAGTGAAATCTCTTAGTGCTCTTAAATAAAACCCAACCCTTAAGAAAAACTATAAGTTATAAGACAATTAACAAAGATCTTTGTAAACAGTACCTCTCGCTCTCAAATCATGCGCGACCTAGTACTCGGGTACAAGTCGCCATCTTATTACATTTTTTGACAAGAGACATCGTGAACATTTTATCGTCAAGTCGTTTCGCAATAGACGACGCCATTGATATTAGAACCACGTGGTAGAGACGTGCCGTAATTTACGTTAGAAAAATGATAGGTCAAGAAAAACAATTAAATTATAATTGAAAAATTCAAATCACGCGCCTGTAATCATTCGCGCAGTGTTGTTGGGGGAAATAAAACTAATGAAACTCAAACATTTTTATTTACAATGATAAGGCAATTTTAAACTACGCGCGTTCAAGCTACGTCTATTGCTGCATATACGTCGCCATCTTGCGGCGGACGCTAAAAGCTGCAAGGCCATTGAATCCAAGCGCCACCGCTAGTTGGGAAAGGTCAAGAATAGAATCGCATGGTGTGACCAAGGCCAAGTCCGTATCTGCAAGGAAAAAGATAATAAATTAAGTACAACTGATTGTTAAATTAAAATGGAGCAATACAACAGATTTGTATAGGAGAAGGAAACAATGGAGCAAGAAGCAGGAGAAATTAGTGAGGATGACAAGGATAAGGAAAATAAAATTATATATGGAACAAGTATGCAAGTAAAACAAGAAACTAAAGAAGAAACAAGCAAAAACAAATATGGGAGGTGGGATTAAAGTTTCAATGTAAATAAAAGTTGTACATAGTGAAACATAAATAAGCATAATATATATCCAAGTGTTATTAAGACAAATATATAGATAAAACACTTAGGAGGTTAAGGAACTATATATAAATAGACAATACACATAGCATAGTACATAGGAGTTATGAAGAAAAAAGAAACTAGGATAAGTCGTGTTAAGTGAATATTAATGAGAAGATTAGTAAACTGAGTTGCCATTAAAATTGTGTATTGAGAATGTATACAGGAGGAATATATGTGTATACGAGGAAGTATTATAAAGTAAAGTGTTCTCCGGCCTAAATAAGACTGCAACGAAAGTTTATCTTAATGATAAGCAAAGAATTTAGGCATCGGAAAGTGGAGCGTACGGACTGAAATAGCTATACTGACAGTAAGGATGATAGCAAAAATTTTAGTACCACAGAGAAGCTCAAGGGCAAAGTTCCCAGGTGAAATGTTACATAAGCAAGAAATGTTTATGTAAAGCATGAAGAATATAATAGAAGCATACATAAGTTGAAAAGTTGTTTATGTAAAGTGAGAAGAAATATAGAAGCAATATAGAAGTTTTAAGAAGAAGCATACATAGTGAGGCAATATATAAACAAAAGTTGTGTATGTAAAGCATACATAAGGTGAAATAATGGAGAAATGTTTAAGCAAAAGATGTTGATATAATGTGTTTAAAAACGAGAATACATGGTTATATAAATAATAGTATAATGGGCTATATTTTGTACATAAAGCTAGTCACATAATGAAGCATAGATAGATAAGCATAGAGACACAGATAGTTTAACTTATCACTGCCTTGTGATAAATAAGGAAATAATGTAATAACTAGTCACGTAATCATAAGCATGAATATGCAGAGAATAGTGTTCACATAAAGTATGGAAAAAGAGTTGCATACATAAGAGAAATAATAAGGGAAAGTCGTTGAGAAGCATACAGAAGTTGAAACAATTGAGGAAATATATAAAGATATGTATATAATACGAGTTTAAAAATAAAGCATACATATATAAGAAAGTAGTAAATACGGAAGAGATAGAATAAAGTAAAGATTAAGTAAAGAATAAGGAAGTAGTAAAACTAATGAATTAATTATAAATAAAGGAAGATAGAATAGAGTGCCTACAGATTAAATAAATAATAGGAAAACCTAAAATAGAGGAATGTAAAATAAATAAATTAGTAATAAAAGTATATATGGTTGTATAGAGAAACAATATAAATATATCAGAAAAAAGAATAAGATAATAAGTTGTAAAAAACATAGCAATTTACCAAGTTACCAGATCCTTGCGAGCTTGGTTCAATCATCTCAGAAGGTGCAGATGGGCACAGGCATCAGAAGTCCCTCGAGTACTCCGAAAACAGTGGAATAGCTATCCTGGTATACACCCGAAGCATTCAAGTTTTTCAAGAAACCAGACCTAAAAAACAGACAAATGCTTAAGGCGAAATAATAAAAAAGGCTGAGCAAAGGGCAATACAATTGCAAACAATATCTAAATAGTGGAAGGTATATACAGTCGGCCGTAATTTGAACAGCAGCAGCGAGATAATTGATATCTGACAAAAAATTAATAATAAAATAAAATTAATATTAAGCAATGGAAATTAACCAAAACTTATCGAAGCCAGTAGGTCGCAAGGACTCATAGTGTTCTTAGTCCATACTTCTGTAAAACATTACATTATGGTAATAATATCAATAGTAATTCATTTCCACACAATTTCTTCCATATCAAATTAGCAGTAACACAGGTCACCTACAGAGTGGAATGAATAAAATAAAATTTTCTTCGATAAAATGTAGTACAATGCCAAATGGGTCTGCAACGCTAACCTCACCCCTGTACTCTTGCTCAGTAAGAAGTTCTCTATGTTCTACCATTCATTCTCATTACATAACAATTCGCAATATATATGCATATAGGTATTTACGGAAAGAAGGGATAGATAAAAAAGGCAAAACTAATGTATTAGTATAATAGTAAAACTTACCAAACTTATCCATAAGATTCTGTTACATTAGCTACAAACTAGTGTAAATCCAGAGGTAGAAATATCACCACACGATAGCGTCCGAGGGATCCATACCATCCATGTACAACTTCCCAGGGCAAGACAACGCAGATGCTTCCACGTCCTTCAAAGTCAAATGCCTAAAAGATGGAGATAATACTAAAAGAGTGAAGTATATGAAAGAAAAATCAGTAGCAGTAGATACCGAAGTAGATATCTAATAAACAGCTGGAATATATAACATTGATAAATTTATCTTATCAATATTCAAGCCCCACATGAAATACATGGCCAAAAAGGTCATTTACCCTGACCACACCTTTCTAACCTAAAACTCAGTCACGCGAAATGTTTCCAAGAAATTCAAACTCATGCATCAAACACCCTTGTATCAGAGTTTTTATATGCTCTAGCATTTATTCTTATTTTCAAAGAGGCCAAAGATAATGGTTATAGGAAATACAACACTTACCTTTTCGCTTCAAAGCACCTGCCAATATTCTTATATCACGCAACTACCTGGTCACATTGAAAAAACTGCATTTCAGAAGCGTAAAACCGACCATAAGGTGCAAAAATCGAACACAACTCATCGCCATTGTATCAATTTAAAACATTTTAATATAATTTATTTGATCTAGGCGATACACCACGCAACAAACTCCACTGTCATCGAAGAAAGAAATAGCAAATAGCAATCACAGCAATTTTTATCAGAGGTCAGAAAGGTCGAGGGCGACGACGACTTGACAGGGGTACCAGTCAAAGGAAATAAAAACGAAGAAAGCACCAGAACTACTCGGCGAATACTCGCTCAAGTAGAGATGGGGCAGACATATCGATACTCAACAAGGGACACGAAGCAAAGATGGATACTTTCTCTGCAGTTTTCAAAGGGCGCCATCTAGCCACCAAGAAGTGAGGGACTAGCCAGAAGACAGAAAATATTGTAGCGTAAAGTATAAGATACCTTTTATTTATTAATGTTACATATTAGAAGAATTGACAGTACGATATTTCATGGAACTAACATCGGTAAATTGTGTACAGATAAACAATTTATAAGTCGATTAAGAGAGTATAAAAATTCAGCAGATTTTTACATAAGTAAACAAGTCTAACTGTGTCATATAAACGGCTACAATTGTATAATAAGAGAAATAAAATACAGCTATAAATATTAGTCTCATAAAAAGGACCGTATTTAGGTAATATAATGTTAGATGTACAAAATAATTTAATAAGACATACCTAATTAATCAATTTTGTTTGTAATAATACAACTATGGAATTATCTCCAATATTGGTAATATAGTTAAATATGGGAAAACAAGCCGATAAGTCTCCATAAAAGAAAATATAGTTGGGTAATATTAAAAACAGGATCGACTTATTTGAATTAAGTAATGTAAATAATTCTAGAAATAAGTGCAATAAACTATCTCCCTAGTAACTCTAGAATTAAAATTGTTTATAATTAGAAAGCAAAGTTCAACTAGCGGGGGATGGATGCATTCTCTGTTAGCTGTAACTATAGCAATTATGCAAACAAGCGTTGATTGTCGAATAGGCGCCTATTTGACAGTCAAGGGTAAAGTATAGATATTTCAAATATGCAAACTACTTAGTGGAGAATTCTAAATTCTACTTGTTCTCTGTTAATCTAGAATTAGAGTTAAGTATAAAATTTTAAAGACAGTTTATAAAAATATGTTTCTTTTTTATTTTATGTACCAAGCACCAGTGGATGTCCATACTAGATTCTCCAGCAGGCTCTTACTTATGATATCCTCAAACAGTTTAATGGTATGTCAATGCTAAGACATATAGACTGCAGTGGAGGCTAGAGGGAGTTACTAAGGATCAGCCTGGATCCAGAAAGTAACAAGATGCTGACACTGATGGATATTTTCTATGTTCTATAAATTGTAATATCACATAGTATTATGCGGCAAGTTTTTTCGAATTGAGGTCTTTCTTTCTTTTTTGAGCTATAGCGGTCGCATTAATGTTGGGGACCAACATTTAGAGGGCGGGGGAATGTGTCATCTACTAAAATGCATAAGCTACTAAACAAATATCACCCTGTCGCAAGTTTGAACTTGAACTTGGAGATTGTTATATAAACATTAAAGGCAAACTATAAACAACGCGAGCAATCAACGGGAGCGACTTTGAACCTTATGCATGCAAT
>MU183771.1:0-13996 GCA_016904865.1 Pissodes strobi
TTAGTGAGTGATTAAGATGATTAATTGGAGTTCGAGTTTGGTAACGAGGTCATGCTAGAAATTTTTTGGAACCAACAAAATAATATCGGTTATCATCTGAATTTGACAATACAATCTTATTTCGTAATTCAGTCCAAAGGTATTACGCTTGCAAATTTCATCTTTTTCTACTTTAATCGAATACCTATAATAAATTTAAAAAAAAAATCAAGTAATTATCATACCACCATTACGGTTATTGTCAACGGAAAGTTGATACACATACAAACATCATTCAAGATATTTGAAAACCTAAAACTAAAATATTATTTCACGCAGAATGAGCATAAACGTGCAAAAGTCTAATGCAGAGGTCGCCTTTTTAAAATTAATGGTAAAAACGTATGTTTGTTATGTAATACTTCTATCTTCGTTGCTAAAAAGGGAAATATTGAGAGGTCATAAAACGGTACATTCAAATTTTGAAAAATAATTACCATTACATTCTGCCACCAGAAAGGAACAACTAAAGCAATTTAAAAAAACAATCAATTGGACAACAGCCAATATTTTTAAAAACATAACAGTCGACAAAAGTAAGGTTGCAACTGAAGCAACACAACGATAATTGTACAAAAGAAGAAACTTTATAAAGGCAAGGAAATGAAAGAACAGGCGTTTTTATAAGCTGCGGATTCGCTATTTCTCAACTTAAAAATCTATACAACTTTCTAAAGTGTTGAGACGGGTAGAAGTAATGAGTAATGATATTGTAAACGATTAATTTTCAGTAACACGTTTTATTTCGCCAATATTATTACAGCCACTAATATTTCCGCCTTACACCTTCGCCAGTACAGTTATCATAATTACATAACGCCATGAGTCGACTCTGCTATTCATACAATAACTATATCTAAGCCTTATTTCTAATCTATGTATATACTTCGTATTATATAACACCATGGGGTTGTCACGTCCTCGCCTATTTGAACGTCGCCTCTCCAAAATTTGCTTGTTACATTCGGCCATCCTGCAAACATTAATGCCCTCATTAATTTAACTCGCCAGTAAATCAACCAGATTTTATCGATCTGTGCATTCGCCATAACACCAAATCGCCTACCCTAAGGGTTTCGCCTGCGGTTGCAACCTTACGCCTTTTATCGAATATCACCTTTATTTTACGCCTTTGTCAGGTTCTCGCTCGCCTTTTGCTATCTCAAAAGAAGTGTGGACCTTATATCGCCATAGCTCTCGCCATTCGCCAACAGAGCATTCATCATTTGCACCTCGCCAGTCAGACTCACTCACATGTACCTTTCAACCTGACCATTCGCACTTTGCACCTCGCCTCGCCAAAAAGTCAGCAAACGCCTTGCTCGTAAACGCCAGCCCGCGCCAGCAGTTGGAAATAATACGCCTTGGGTACCCAAAATTCGCCAAACGCCTCTCTCAATTTGAGAATCGCCTCAGAAAACCGCAAAGTCTTCATCGCTTTCGCCAGTGTATGATCCTGGACTTCCTCGCCCCTTCAATTCCACAATATCGGTTGATGGACGCCGATATCAGTCAGAAGAGGAAAGAAAGCCAGTATACAATTCGCCAGGGATAGAGCAACCAAATGCCCTCGCATTCGCCTGTAGATCGAGAGGTAGACCGTCAATCAGATACGAAAGCGCCTTTGTGCCTGAAAGCCCACACCTTTCGATCAACGCCATTTTATCATGATAATAATGGGTCATGGTTTCGCCGTCCAATTTAACCCTCGCCATCATCGCCGCGAGCAGTTGAGCAAAGTCATGCACTCTAGGAAACGCCTGCCTAAGAGCCGCCTTCCAGTCTTCCCATGAGAGGCCATATTCATCGAGCCGATTAAACCAGCCCCTTGCTGCGCCTTGCAATTTCACCTGCATAAAATACGCTCACTCATAGTTCGACCAATCATGAATATCGCCCAACTGATCAATTTTGCTCAACCACCTGACTACGTTACAGTCCTGGTTATCAGGATCGAAAGGGTCAATAATGTCACCGCCTGCCCTTGCCCTTGACCCTATACAGCCCGAACTGCAAGCGGAGTCCGCCCTATCGCCACAAGCATGCTATGTACCATGGAGACTGTTTCGTCTTCCACCGCCGATTCGCCTTTGCCGTGGTCCCCGTCGCTCAATTGAAGCTCGTAATCGAAATCTAACTCGTCACTTCTGCCATCCTCCATAGGCAATTACTAGAAAAACGCCTTTTAAACACCAACGCCAATAAACACAGTTAAAATACGCCTCAATTTTTACAATAATCACTAATTAATTAGCACAGACTTGTTTATTATTATCGTGAATATCCGAGTGAATATCTGAAAAATCGCCAAATGTCAATCTGTCAAGGATAGCAACAAACGCCCGCCAAGTGATAAGAGTTTTTGTGATATCGCCATTCACAAAGAAAAGAAGAAAACGCCAATGCGATTTAACTCGCCGAAATTGCGTATTTCACGGTTCTCCACAACAAATAACACAATACGTAGGTTATCCCGACTTCTGATCTGTAAACGATTAATTTTCAGTAACACGTTTTATTTCGCCAATATTATTACAGCCACTAATATTTCCGCCTTACACCTTCGCCAGTACAGTTATCATAATTACATAACGCGATGAGTCGACTCTGCTATTCATACAATAACTATATCTACGCCTTATTTCTAATCTATGTATATACTCCGTATTATATAACACCATGACATTCTACTACTGCGCCATTCGCCTTCCAGGGTTGTCACGTCCTTCCCTATTTGAACGTCGCCTCTCCAAAATTTGCTTGTTACAATATCTTTTTACTGTTTACAGTTAACAACTGATTTAGATAACAGTGATTATTTTTCGCTGCAACTGGATGAATTAACAGATGTGGTTGACACCTCCTAGATGGTCCTCTTCATCAAGATGGTTTTTAGTGATTTTATGATAAAAGAAGATGTTTTGAAGTTTATTCCACTTATAGGACATATCTACTGGGCAGAAGTTGTTTTCTCATTTTAAAAATATTATTTCCTCTGAGAAGATTCCATTATTGAAAATGGTAGGCTTGACAACTGATGGCGTTCCAGCTATGGTGGGTTGTGATAAGGGTCCGATGGCGTCATGTCATAAAGTTTTCCGCAATTTCTCTGTTTCCACTTCATTATCTATCAGCAAGCGTTATGTGGACATTTTCTAAAACTAGACAACGTTATGAAATTGGTAGTAAAAATTGTGAACAAAATCAGAGCTTAGAACTGAAACGTTTCAATGTCAAAACCTTGGCCGATGAAATTGACTGCCAATACAGGGAGCTACTTCTTCACTCTGAAGTCCGACGGTTAAGTAGAGGACGAGCGCTGAAACGTTTCAATGATGTCCTATCTGCCATAGTTCAATTTTTCAAACAACGCGGTGAACCACTTCCGGAAATAAAACATTCAATCTGGCTTAGAGATTTTGGTTTTTTTGTGGACATTATAGCAAAATTAAATTAACTTAATTTGAAGCTGCAGGAGAGAGACGAAGAATTAGCGGAAATTATTTCTGATATAAAAGATTTCATCAAAAATCTTGAGTTTTGGCAACAAAACCTAGTCTACCGCAATGTTAAGCATTTTCCTATTCTTTCCATTCTAGCAAGGGGAAAAAGGCAGCAATTTCTCCCACTTTCCCTTTCCCTTCCTTCTATTTTTGCGCATGCGTTAATCTGAAGGTCAGGTAGATCATCATCATCTTTGTTCGATGTTCAACAAAGGTGATTATGATCCACCTGGCCTTCAGGTTAACACATGCGCCAACATAGAAGAACTCACGTTCAAATGACAAATGATAGATGTCACGAGTCAAAATTGAGAGCGACATAACCTATAAAATGAATATGGACTAAGTTTGGGTCGTGCGGCGCGGGTTCGGGTTGCCACAATGAGCAAGGTCGCTATTGAGTCACGCGGCCGCAGGATAATGTCATGGCTGGAAATTTATGGCGGGAGACGTCCAAGAAGCATGTGCGAGGTTCTTAGCCCTTAACTATGCGATAGTGGAAGTCGGCGGCGTCGATCCTGAGATCAGGGCGTCCGTCGGTAATCCTGAAATCTAAAACGAACTTTAAAATTTCGTATGGAGATTTACATACGAAAGTGGCCAAAAATGCTGCCGTATTCCCCTTGCCTATCTACTTCCATCGATTCCAGTTATGTTAGAGTGGGGCGTTGCAAATTACATTTATATATAAATCGAAGTCAAAGTCAGAGTCAAAATAAGGTTTACTATCAAAAAATACAAAATTTCAATGGCAAAGCACATTTAGATTAGATACGGTTAACTACAAAAAAAGCAAAACACAAACTAAATTATACAAATAAATATATAGACCACAAAATATACACTATAGGGAGCCCTCATAAAATGCACCTAAACAATAAAAAGCCCTGCCAATCGATACTCGACGAAGCCGATGTTTAAAAATTTTTATATGAGATGCCTTTCTGATATTGGTTGGAAGGTGGAACTTCCCCCCCATAAATTAGTATACAGATAAGATAACATAAAAATCAAATCATATCAAATAAAAAAATGCTTTACTGAAATTTTAATTGTAAACAATGTTGACAAAGCTCCTCCATATTAATAATCTTAATATATCAATAAAGTTACATACAACCAACGGTCGTCGTCGTTCATTTAATATGTGAGAAATATAGAGACCAGACAATTCTCACATAATATGAAACACCAAATTCTAGCAAGGAACTGGTCAAAATATTATGAAGAAAAAAATACGAAAATTAAAAAAAAAGACTAAGAAAAAAACAAAATGTCATAACAAGAACAACAAATTTTGATCCAATACATCACAAAAAACGTTTCTTAATTCAACAAAATTATTAGGTTTGTAAAGACAAAAATGGCACGTACATTCAGTTAGTTAAAGTTTGTTTCAAAAAATTCCTCCAAGGTGTAGACGGGATTTACAATTAATAGATCTTTCAATTTCATTTTAAGGACTTTAGCAGATTTAACTTTTCGCAGATGTAGTGGAAGATGATTAAAGATAGCATTGCTATTAAATATCACAATTTTTTTAGTTAGGGTACTTGTTAGTACTGATGTACTGACATTGTACTCTGTGAGATGATCTTGTGTTATTTCAGTTACTTGTGTTACGGGAAAGCAAGTCTTTTTTAATTTTTTTATGTATCATTACTGCTGTTTCTGATAGAAGCAATCATGTTTAGATCAACCCCCGCAACTCCAGAAATAATTGCTTACACGAAACCCGAGTGCCATTCCCTTACATGTGTGTATCCTAGAGTCCACTTCTGCAATACAAACACAGCATTGAATAGTTTCTTAGTACAATTTCCTCAGAAACATATGCCATCTCTTATGTGTGCTTCAATCCGACTAAAATATGCAACCTCATCAGTTTCCCTATTTAAGTGCCTGCTTAAGATTCTGATTACGTAGCAACAAGCTGCCAATTTTGCTTTTAGCTGGTCTATGTGCTTTTCGAATTCCAGTTTATTTTCCAAATAAATACCCAAAATTGTATTGTCTTCATGTAGATCTGCGGATTATACTATTATAGTAACTTGAATTAAATTTCTATTACGTACATAATCAAGGTAAGTAATTGGGTTGGGACAACTTGACATAGCTGAAATGACGACTACTTCAACTTGTCCTACTTATTCATTATCTTCAGTACTTTTTATTTATTATTATCGCGTTCAATTTCAGATGGTCAGATTATAAAATTAAATCTTTTTGCGGGACTTGATCAGGTGATAATTTGGAAACACATGCCGTCGCATGTGAGAATCACAAGGACAACTTTGCTTGCATAATTTTTAAAATTTTAGTACTAACCTTAAGTCCTAATAAGATATTTCAGAATTCATTGGCCCATTCAAATTTTGTATAATGAGTTTGCAGAGTATTCAGAAGACTTCAATATTCAAGAGTATTTGGCTTGAATGGAATGTAGAAAGACTGCACATAAATTTGTGTACCAAGGGACATTAAACACAACTCAGTAGATTGCAGGGAAGGATTGATAAATATTTTGCAGGAAACAGCAAAAGTTGTCTTCAAACTAGAGGTTTCAATGAAATTGAAACGAGCACATTTTTTGATCTGTTAAAGTGATGAAGCTGAAATATAACTTTACACTAGAAATTATTTTCAACGTAGTTAGAAGTACTAACTAACCTTGTATTTCTTGCCGGTAGCAGGAGAGTGGGTCAGTGCAGAACAATGATTTATACCATGAATACCAAGGTGTTTAAAGGTGATATAGAGAATTTAGATAACTACAGCCCGATCAGTTTACTTTCACATGTCTACAAATTGTTTATCAGAGTTATTGTTAATCGATTAGAGTCAAAGTTAGACCCATACCAGCCAATAGAACAAGCTGGATTTAGGTTTGGGTTCAGCACAAATGATCATCTGCAAACCCTCAAAATAACTATTGAAAAATGCAACGAGTACAGAGCCCCCCTAGCACTTGCGTTTATAGAGAGAAGGCCTTCGACATCTTCGAAATGTGGGCTGTTATAGGTGCATTGAAAGATTGCAGAATCGATGAACAATACACACAATTAATAAAAAACATCTATCTGAAAGCAACATAAACGATTAAAATGCATGACACATCCGGGAAAATAAAAGTCGAACGGGGTGTTAGACAAGGGGATATTATCTCTCCGAAGCTTTTCACTCTAGCATCTTGAGAATATCTTTAACCGATTTACTTGGACAGGTGAGGAAATTAATGTAGATGGTGAACGACTCAGCCACCTGAGATTTGCAGATGATGTGGTACTTATTGGGAAACCCTGGAAGAGCTGACCAATATGCTGGAGAGCCTAAGAGGAGAGTCAGCCAAAGTAGGGATGCGATTGAACATGGGGAAAACCAAAATAATGACAAATATTTTAACAGAAAACGAGCAGTCGCCGGTGGTGAATGTAGAACACTACATTTACCTGGGTACAAGATCATGTTGGGTAAAGATAACCAGACACCTGAGGTAAGCCGCCGAATAGCGATGGCATGGGTAGCGTTTGATAAACTCAAAGATACCCTTAAGAGCAAAACAATTCCTATGTACATGTAAGCGGAAGTCTTCGATCAGTGCGTACTAGTCGTACTACCGGTGTTTACGTACGGGATAGAGACAATGACACACCGCCAAATCAACATCTATGTTTTGGACTGCACAAAGAGCCATGGAAAGAAGTGTGTTGGAAATACGACTGACAAACAGAAACACGACTGAATGGATACGGCAAAAAACGAAGGTGTCAGATGTGATTGAAAGAATATCCAGATTAAAATGGAAATGGACAGGCCATATAGCACGAGTCAAGGATAATAGATGGACGAAGAGAGTCCTACAATTGCGACCGAGGCCACACAAGCGTCGACAAGGAAGACCACCTATGAGATGGGTGGATGACATTAAGAGTACCGCTGGTAGAGATTGGATGCAGAAAGCCAATACTAGGAGGACATGGTTCCAGTTAGGGGAGGCTGTTCGACATAGGACGCAAGCAGGCTTATGATGATGATGATGATGAAAGGTTTGTGACGTTTTATCTCTCGAAGACCCAGAATGTGATTGACCGACAACCAAAAGTGTTGTTTTGAACTTTTCACATTTCATTAAGCAGTAAGTTTGCAAACCCAATTCTAAAGAGTCAGTGATATTGCCAGGCACACAACGATTTAATTTCCAACCATTGGGGTAAAAAAAATTTTTTCACTAAATCATTCAAGCTTGCCAATATTCAGAAAAACAATAACTGAAAAGTAAGTAGCGACATTGCTAGTTTACAATGCTTGAAGAATTTTATATAAAGTAGAAACTGCATTAAACAATTATGAAAAATGTGTTATTGAGGCATTTAATCTTGGAGTGTTCACCAACCTAAACTAACATAATGCTCATATGCTCAGATTCAGATTAATCGAGTGACTATGGATCCTTGGTTTGGAGAAAAGAATGAAAATCGCAATTAGTATCAATATTAATATGGGAAAACAAACCATGGGAAAGAAAGCTTAAATTTTAAACGCTATTCAGCTGAACATTGAAACATTAGGCTAGATCGTATGAAAATAAAACCAACGTTAGCATACCATCATTTGATCTCTGAAACTAAAACATCGCCTTAAAAGATATCTAAGTATAATAACTTCTATGTCCAATAAGGAGAAATTTGACAAAAAACAAATAAAAGGAAGAATTTACAAAAAAGCAAACACACAGGATATCCTGGTTATCAGGAAAATATCAAGATCGACCAGTGGAGCATTGGGCCAAGTGCAGCAGATGCAGCAGATATAACGGTAGTCGTACTGTTATTTCATTTACGTAGTCCTATATGTGGAAGACAATTGACAAGACATATTTGTGTATCTCAAGTTTTAATTTCATATTTTTTAGAATTTAAAATATGTGTTTAGTGGTTAATGTTAATACTGTATAAGGTATCTGCAAAATATAGTGGGAAGCAAAACTCATTTTTGAGTTTTCAAATCATCATTATGTCTGCAAGCATAATTAGTCAAATTTGCAATTTATTGGTTAATTCCGGTCAAATCTTCCTCCTCCTAGAAAGTTTTGCAGATTTTTAATAGTCTCGTGAGTCAATTACATTGTATGGATTCGAGATTGGGTCTCTGTATACTATACCACCAAACTCTTAGCTTGTTAACAATAATAATTAGGGTCACAGGGTATATTTCTTCTCATCTGAAAGCACTACTCTCAAAAGTATCGATATAATAATAATTATTATTATATCGATATTTTTGAGAGTAGTGCTTTCAGATGAGAAGAAATATACCATGTGACCCTAAATAAAACACAGTCGTGCGAATTGCTTTATAAGAAAGAAAAACTCCGAAAGTTCTTCTTAATATTTCTGCAATTGAAATATCTGACAAAATGTAAAATTGGAATTTGTCAATATTAGGATAACCTTGGATTAAAACTACTCGTCTGTTAACACCTTAAAGTCCTGATATCATGCGTCTGCTTAAACTTGATAATTTTTACTTTTATGTATTTTAAAAATATATTTTTTAGTTGGGTATATTTTCATGCAGTCATTTGATATTGGTGATAAATATTAGCCAACAATTATCTTCGTTCTTTTTGAACAAATACATCCACATATTCTAGCTCTCCTACCAGTTACTGATATATCAGTTGATATTAGTTATCCTCACTTACGTCTACTAGAATAGATCTTACCTCAAAAGATTTCATTTTGTCACCCATTAGAAAGTTTCCTGTTTTACATCACTTTCTTGGAAAATTTTAAACGACAATGTACAAAATGGTGTTGGTGCAAGGTGCATCATAAACAATTTTAGAAATTAATTATTAAGCTTCAAATATTAAATAGAAATGTATAATTATAAAGGTAACATTTTAACTATGAAGATCTAAGAGACTTTCGCGTGACCAATTTAAACTTTGATCGTTGGTCTTACTGCATTAAATATTTATTTGAAAATTCAGAAAATAAAAAATGCCTATAGGAGACATTGAAACATTTAATATTAAAAAGTTTAATATGTAATGTCTTATAATATGCAGTTAACAATTGTATTGTGTTGTTATTTAATTGGGTTTTTTAAACTAAGTTGGGCTTTTGAACATTCGGCAAAATGCATATTCATCTCGTTAACCATCAGGAGATGATTAAAACAGTTGTACTAATCTCCTGATGATGCAACATTTGTGTTTCGATATTGTGGATAAACCTGTGTTATTATAAATATGATAACATCGCTTTTAAGAGACAAAAGTATAAAATTGAAATGCTGTAACATTCACTGTTTCATAAAAAGCATCATATATGTAAATTTAGAATCTTTTTAGGATTATATGTTGTTTTCACTAGGCTTCAGCAAATGTAATTAAAATTTGACTGATGTATCATCTTGACCATTATTTTTTTAAGGCATGGTACTGAGTAGAGGATTTGACATAAGGTGTAAATTTAATATTAGTTATTATATTTAGTGGCCAGTAACACGAGTAGGTAGAGTTCTATTTCAATATATTATGCTATTCCATATATTCTAGAGTATGAGTGAACGCATCATGCATGAAGTTTTGGTACGTTCTTGCTAGTTTATTTCTTGCCATTCTCATAAAATATTTAGTTCTTTTCCATGTTTTCCTCATTAACATAAAGCCCTTTCGCTGCTTTTTTCTCGACTGTTTGTTATACTTATGGAATCCTATCTCGCTCAGTAATATTATACCTAGAAAACAATTCGTGGAAAAAATAATATCAATCAAAAATCAATATAAAATTTACCTGAAAAGACACTTCCTAAAAAGAGCAAGTAAAATGTTCCTTGGAGCATTTTCAAACTTATTGGTTTTAGTTTCTCATTATCTTCGCTAACTTTGGCAGCTCTCTTTGTTTCCATTTTCGTTGTTGGAACATCATTTTCACGTATTTCTACGTCAGACAATTCCTTCTGCTTCCCTAACTTTTCGTACTCATTTTCCGTCATTTTAGTTATGATACCAGCTTCAAATATTGTCATGAGTCTAAAGAACATAATATATTTAGTAGTCAGCATTTTACGTTGGATAGATGCTCGGAGAGGCCTGAAGTGTTAATGTCTTTTGTACCGTGGCGTTATTTTAGCGATAACAAATGCTCTGAAACGTTGGCCTTATCAAATAAATATATCCTACTAAAGGTGAAATTATGTTTGAAAACAGAAAAAAATAAAGAATAAAGGTCAAAGGTAAGTTAGCCAGTGGTATAAGTTAAACAGCAACTAAAATATATAAACAAAAACTCCCACAGATTGTGCTGCCAATCTGATATATGTGAACTTGTGCCACTCGTGGGCAGAACTCCAGGTACCTTTCGGAAGCAAACGTACACTATCAATAAATACGAAGGACTTTGCAGGTAGGAACACAAGGGACTTTCTTAATCTTTTCGCGTAGAAAAGAACCTGTTTTAAATCAACAAATTCAGGGCCTTTGCTTAAAACCCAAGGCAAGGAACATTTCCAAGCAAGGAAAGTATCCAACAATGTGGAGCACAAAATGGCGACACTTAGGAAAAGCAAAAGTCAACTCACCTGAAGAAGATAGTGAAAATTGCAATTACGGAGTCGAGACAGCAAATAAATAATACACTAAAGGTCAACAAGAGCTACTGCCTAAGACTCAAAATGGGTCATAAAGAAGATCCTCCCTCACAAGGTTATTTCACAAAAAAAAACTAAACCTTGTTCAATTTCCATCGAATGAGGTGAAGTGAGCTAATGGGGATACGCGCAAGCTCCACCGGAAGCTCCCTTTCAAATTTTAAGCTAGCCAACCACCTATTAGTTTCATGTTACATGTCACGTAAATGCCTAGGCTCCACGCAACTCACGGCGGGCACATTCGACAGGACTACTAAAGAATGTGTTTACGTTCAACTCATTCCTATGAGCAATGACGATATTCTGTTCTAGAAGAACCAGCGGGCCTGCAATCTTTAACTCAATCGACTGCAAGTAGTTCTAAAAACAAATATTTACAAATAAAGATCGACAATATAGCGGTTCGGAGCGCACATCCCTAGTTGGGCCAATACTGGTGTCGATAAAACGCGCCTTCTACGACAGCGCAAGGCAAAACGTCAGATTCAGATGACAATTCGATCCCCGGAATGTCATAGCCATGCAAAGAAATTAATAAAATCGAATGCGATACTATAAAAAGTAAATTTAGAACGGAAATAATAAGGCATTTTATAATAGTAGACACCCGCAATTATCTTGACAATGACATTTTTTGCATGGTTTTTTTCGTTCTTCCTTACATTTTAAAGGTCCTAATCAACCTCGTTTCTTCCAGGAAAGCTAAAAACTCAAAGATACTAAATGCAGAAAGGTTTTAAATTAGTAAATGACGTCGTGTAAACCACGGAATATATAGCATATTTGATTTGAAATCTGCTATATATTAAAATCCATTGACAACGCACGTATCGATTCCAGATGTACTACAATAATTGAAAACATGTACAAAAATGCATCCCTTCATGTAAAAATCGACGATGAAACTAAAACTAATACCATTAACGTTAAACGCGAAGTACGACAGGGAGACACTATCTCGCCGAAGTTATTTACATTAGCTCTTGAGGACGTCTGCAAGAATCTCAGATGGGAAAACAAGGGAATCAAGATCGATGGAACATATCTAAACAACCTCATTTTTTGTAGATGATATTGTGCTGATCTCAGACGATATAAAAGAGATCGAGTCAATGCTTCAGGAGCTAAACGAAGAATCGAAAAGGGTGGGACTAAAAATAAACATTGCAAAGATAAAAATAATGAGTCCAATAAATACACGGATCTATATAGATAACTCTGTCATCAAAAATGTAAAAGAATACAATTACCTGGGTCATATTTTATCACTAGGAAAGGGAAACCAATCAAGGGAAATATCAAGGCGAATAAAACTCTCCTGGGCTGCATTCGGTAAACTTGCAAACATATTAAGAAATAGCGATATTCCCATTAATCTAAGACGTAAAGTTTTCAACGCCTGTGTTCTACCTGTCACAACATACGGAATGAAAACAATTGCCATTACCCAAGCAAGTGCCCACAGATTCCGAGTAATGGAGAGGGCAATGGAAAGGTCAATGCTCGGTATCAGTTTGAGGGGTAGAATACCAAATGATGAGATTCGGAGAAGAACTAAGGTCAAAGACATAATTGAGAAAATTGCAGAACTGAAATGGCAGTGGGCGGGCCACGTAGCAAGGCTGAATGACGAGAGATGGTCATCAAAGATCGTTAAATGGAGACCGAGAGAGACAAAACGCAGTATAGGCAGACCCCCACTACGGTGGACGGATGATATAAGGAAAATAGCAGGTGGAAATTGGTATTAGAAGGCTCAAGTCAGGGATCAGTGGAAGGAATTAGGAAAGGCCTATGTTCAGGAGTGGACGAGAGGTGGCTGAAGAAGAAGAAGAAGAAGAAACCACGGAAAGCAAGGACATACCTTCTAGGAATTTATTCAGCGAAGTTACCAGTTACCCCAGAGAATCTGTATATGATGGATTGAAATTATCCCTAGAATTAGTATTAAAAAACTGACTACTTAAGTAAAAATCTCAAGTCTAGTTATCATTGTAAACAAGCTTATTTTTGAAACAAAATTGGAGTTCGGACTCCTGAACCCCACTTCATATCAAACATTCACTTTTAGATAAGGCAAGCACAGGCGTGACCCTTTTCACGCTTTCCGGAAGGCAAAGAAATGAATGGATATTATTAAAATAGACGGTCAGATTAATACAACGAGATGTAGATGTAAATTGATGGATTTGATCCGGAATTAATTGAATAAGTGAAGACTACACGGGAACAACCAGCTTTCTCCATTTAGACCAAAGTTGAGAAAATGCCTTTTCAGTGTTAGAATCTAATTTGTATACCCCAATTTTTTGAAACATGCATTTTTCTATGGTATCTAATTGAAATATAGGTTTAAACAACAGTTCTATAGTAATTAAAATATTAGCTATATCTAGTTTTGGAAAAAGTAATAACAAATTCAAAAAAAAAACACGGGAAATACCAGTGATGTCCATAAAGGAATTGCTTAGAAACATTAAAATAAGTCACCATTTTTTCTTTTTTTCTGAATAAAGCAAAAGTTGCATGCTCTATAATACTAACCCAAACTTCTTTAGGCGCGTTTCGCGTTTTTTCCTGGGTATTGAATTTAGTAAAACCGTCACGCGTGACGCTCGGATATGTATGGCATGTTCCCGTAGAGGTAGAGGGCTGAAATTTTCAGGGGATGTAGCCGGGGTGAAAAGAAGATCCTGGACCAAAACGGGAATCCGTACCCCCCCCCCCCCCCCCCCCCCCTTTTTGGCCGGGGGGGGGGGGGGAAGGAAAAACTTAAATAATTAATTTCGGGAGAA
>MU183771.1:16369-29486 GCA_016904865.1 Pissodes strobi
ATCATTCCTATATAAACATTCACAAAAATACAACTACACTTAAAAAAGCTGACAATAACAGCCCTACTGGACTTGTTTATGGTCACTTGTGAGCCTGTAAAAAGGTTTCATACTCCGAAACTGTATAGAAAACATTGCTGAAAAGCAGTTGCTTAATTTTGGTTTTGAAGCTCACTATTGAGGTTGATTGCTTAACTTCCATAGGTAGCAAATTGTAAAGATGGCTTCCAGAATAAAAAGGTGACTTTCTATATAATTCATGTTTGAGCCTTGCAAGAAGCAAATTACTTCTACCCCGAGTGTTGTGTTGGTGTCGATCACCTACTATAGGCAGTTTATTCATATTTTTAAATATAACTTCAAGAATTTTCAAAATGTAAATACCAGATACTGTCAAAATCTTTTTTTCTCCATAGATATTTCGACATGATTGTCTAAAGGGAATATTAAAAAGAATCCTAATAATGCGTTTTTGAATCACAAACACTCTCTCCAAATCCCCAGCCCTACCCCAAAGCACTATGCAGTAACTAAGTACGCTGTATACTGAGCTGTAGTATACATTCATTAACTCCCTTAAATTCACTGACTTCTTTAGTTGGTTTATAAGAAAAGCACTCTTACTTAACTTTTTACAAACAGCATTAATGTGTTCAGACCAGTCCATGTGCTTGTCGATCATTATCCCAAGAAATCTAGCTGAATTCGAGCATGAAATAGATTTACCTTTAAAGTTAAAAACAAAATTATTTGGTTTTCTATACTTATTGCAAATTTCAACCGCATCAGTTTTTGCATGATTTAGCATGAGTTTATTGGATACACACCAGTCATCGATTTGAGTTAGGCATGAAAGGACTTTTCGTTGTAGGTTAATTGGATCTGGATCGGAGATAACGGCTGTAGTGTCATCACAAAAAATAAAGATCCTAGCACTTTTAACAAAATCTGCCAGATCATTAATGAAAATTGTAAAGATAAGTGGACCCAAAACACTACCTTGAGGTGTACCCAAACCCATTACAAACTCCGCAGAAAGTTCTTCTCCAATTTTTACACTAAATGGTCGGTCGGCCAAAAAAGACTGAAACATCGTGTTTATGTTACCTCTAATTCCCACTCTATCCGACTTCATAGCAACAAGATTAGGATCCACTAAGTCATAAGCACGCGATATATCAAACAGCAAAAGCATTACATGCTCATTTCTGTCTACGCAGTCAAAAATATGCTGTGTTAATTCCACTCCAGCACTTTCTGTAGATAGTCCTTTACGAAAACCGTGTTGACTGTAAGAGAAAACATTTTGAGCATTAAGGAAATGTGACGCTCTGTCATGATTCACTTTTTCAAAAATCTTTGAAAATATACTCAGAAGTGCGATAGGTCGATAATTTTCAATATTATTTTGCTCTCCCTTTTTAAAAATTGGTACAATCACTGATTTTTTAAGTTGTTCGGGAAATAGGCCTTGTTCCATTGATTTGTTTATAATTATTGACAATATTATCGAAAGCTCTTCAACACATGCTTTTATAAGACAAACTAGTATATTATGATATAAGTGTATAAGAGGGCCTTTAAAGCACGCGCGACATATTTCAAAACACGACGTGCAGCGGAGTGTTTTGTAAGTCGCAAGGGCTTTAAAGGCCTCTTATACACGTATATCATACGCTATTTTTTATTACGAATGGATCATAATCTCAAAAATGTTTTAAATATTAAATTTAAGGGATATATTGACGAATATATTAATCTGTCACATTTGACATGATCAAATGTTTCTATAGCAACCTTTGAAAAAATAGGCGCACCATAAACATCATTTTATGCACGCTACAGCGTGCGATAATCGTTGATTATGATGCATGCGTAATAAAAAATACTGTTATCAGGTCCAGTTGATTTTTTGTTTGGTAGAGATTTAATTATATTTGCGATTTCTATTGAGGTAGTCGGTAAAAAGAACATGGAGTCTGAAACATGTTTTCCAAAATTACATGTATCCGATAGCTGGGTGCCAAAATGGGTATATAGTTTATCCTTTACAACACCAGAAAGATATTTACCAAATTCATTGGCAATATCATTCTTATCCGTTAATGTTTTATCTAATATGTTTATTTCCGTTATTACATTTACTTTTCTTTGTTTATTATTGAGTTTGTTTATGAGATCCCAGCCTGCTCTTGTTTTATTTTTCGCCTCGTTAATCAATTTATTGTTTAATGCTATCTTTTCTTTTCTTATTCTGTAACGAATTCGTTGTTTAAGTTCTTTATATCTTACATGAATAAGAGCGTCACTCGTTCTTTTCCTTAGCCAATTTAGGTTTACTAATTCTTCTCTTTGCCCTAATAGCTCATCAGAAAATCTTACTCTATGCGATTTACCATGAATTTTACTTTGTCTTAAAGAAAAAGTGGTATTAAAACAAGTCAGAAAGCCATCAAAGAAGGCTGATGTCAAATTTTCTATACTTGATTCCCTAAGTGCATGATTCATTAAAGAACCAAGACAAAGTTTAAACTCAGCCAAGGTAATCATATTAAAAGTCCTAAATGAATAAGTTTTACAGGACGATAGATCAGCTGGGATGTTTACATTAAAACTTATTAGCTGGCCGTAGTGGTCTGAAAAACCTGGTTCAAAGTTAACACAGCTAACAAAATCATCGTTAGAAGCAACATAATCAATTATTGATGAAACCAGTCTGTTGTTTCTAATACATTCACGGGTAGGCTGTTCTATTAAAGAGTTTAAATTAAATGAAGAAAAGAGATCAAATAACATCCGTTTATGAGTGGTTTCCTCCAAAGCATTAACGTTTAGGTCACCGCACAAAATAATATTCTTCGAAAAACTTGATGCTTTACTCAATATCTCTGATAAAATATCCACAAAATTCACCAGAGTTGGTGACGGTGGACGATACACATTTAAAATACAGTAGTTATTTATTTTTACAGCACAGCATTCCAAAATATTCATAGCGGATAAATTGTTTAGTTTTGACCGAGGTTTTGACAGTACTTCTATGCTTTCCAAATATGTATCAGACACAAATATCACTGACCCGCCATGTTCAAGTTGATCTCTACAAAAGGCACTTACCATAACATATCCATCTAGATGAATACATTTTAATTGTTCCTCACTGAGCCAATGCTCAGTGAAGCATAACAAAATAGGTTTTTTGGAAAAGCTGGCTAGCATTGTACAGATAAGGTTTATTTTGTTATTTAGAGACTGCACATTTAAATGAAGGAAAAAATCATTAGACTGCTTAATAAATTCTAAAGGAGATATTTTGTGAGCTAAATCAATCGGCCTTGGCAAAACTCCGGGGATAAAAAATCATAGTCATAAGATAAGGAGAGATTACCTGTGTTATTTCCCAGATTAAATGCAGAGTTTAATATATTTGTTACTGGAGGATCAACAATGTGACTTTCTGAAAGACTATTAACAGTATCTGATAAACTAATCAAGTCAGTATCGACTTCTATTGGGTTTTTTTCCGTTGTTATATTATCTAGTTCTATTTCCGTCTGACTTTTTTTATTTAGCTCAATATTTTGGTTAAACATATCTTTTAAGTTACGATCTCCCAGTAAAACTTTTGACATTCGTTGCGTTATTCTAAAGTTTGAAAGCTTGAAACCTCTAAAATCATTAATTTCTAAAAATGAAACGTTCGTGCCGCAATACAGATTTGCCTTTTCCATTAGTTTACCTAAATAATAATTAAATTTTTTTACAAGATAAACATTTTTTGTCGTAATAAAAATTGGTGCAGACATAAAGATAATATTAGTATTAGAACATTTTTTAACCTTGCTGGCAATAAATTTAAAAGAAGGTTTCCGGTTTAAATCTAAATCATTTTTTCCAGCCAAAACAAACACATAATCTTGTAGGGTAAAATCCTTCACCAACGTTTCAATGTCCTCCAATACTGATGAAAGTGATGCACCAGACCTGATCATTGATTCCACACGATAATTCTGAACATCGCCCCATCTGACCCACTTGTCGCGCAAATATTTTCCATGCTCGTCGCCAAGAATTAATATCCGTTTATTTGATGCCATATGTACTTTTGGCTTAATGATTAATTCGGAAGAGACTTTGGTTAATTTTGGTTCTAAGGATGTTTCATCTAGATTTGCATCTGCCGCAGCATGTACTACAGCATGGACTTTGAGAGTTTCAGAATATTTTTTTCGAGTCTTAGTTTGGGTGGCAACATGTTTCCTTTTTTCAGTTGGGAGACAATTGATCTGGCATGAAAAGCTTTTGCTTTGTATTACTGCACTTTGGCATGAAATTTCCTTGGTCTGTGATCCTTCTGCTTGAATTGCCTGATCCTTTATTACTACTTTTGTTGTTTGGGTTTCCCGATTAAGGATTAAGGATTTGTCAGAAAGTTTTTTATCCAAGGTTTTTTTTAATTCTGAAATTTCATATTCTAAGAATAATATGGTACTTTTCTGTTCGGCTACGAGTCTAGTTAAGTCAGATTCAATACAAAGAGCCGCTTGAATAGATCTGTTTTTATCCTGAACAACCCTATCCAGAAATTTATCCTTGGCTTGGGAGTCCTCAATAATGTCAGAAATAGTCTGTTCCAAAATATTTACTTCGTCGCAGCAACTCGATTCAAAATCAGGAGGTGGTACGGTACAGCATATTACAATATGATCTCTAACTAATTGGAATCTGCTTCGGTTTTTCATAACACACCTTTTGTGATAAATATTGAAACATTTTTTACAAACAAAACAAGAGGGGGAAATCTTATTTCCACAACAACCAAATACATCCATTTTGTAATCGTTTATAGTAATAGGTCGTTTGTGAACTAGCTACCAAACAAAAAACAGCTAATAACCAAAAAATAGGTATAACACTTCATACATAAAATAATAAATAGGTCTACATAAATATCACTAAAGTCCTAATAATAATATGCAGACAACAAAGAGTCAACGTCAAAAGTTATGGGTTTGGAACGCAGTCGTCGAATATTTATGGTTTGCAATGGTAAACAAATATGGCAGCGCTCACCTTTAACACTTGTTTTTCTTGAATATTTACCAAAAACCCTCTCTTGAAAGGCTAACTTTGGTGGTTATAGATGAAGTGGAACTACAGGAATACCATGCGTAAGATAAATATATTTTTTTAAGCGCTAGGAACTGTTCTTTTAACACTTAAAGCACCAGCCAACGAAAACAAGAACACACCGTGACTACGTTCGCGACACCACTGAAACGATGGCGATGTAGATTTGGTTAGACGGGGAAATTACTACAAAATATATTAAAGATAAGTTGATCAGTGACGAAACACAAAAGTACTTACATGCTATTTATTTCTTGAATAAAGGGACATCCTAATTGCAGAGCTATAGCAGAATATGCAGTATTTAACTTTTCACTAAGGTGATAATTTTTTGGACCTGAAAATTAGCTCTTTAAATATACCTTATTAAGTGCAACACTGGGATACCAATGCACCGCCCAATGTTATAATTCAGTAGTATCAAAAGTATAAAAAATATATTCATGTATGTAATATGCTTTTGGTATTAGGTACCGAAACGCTGAATATCAAAAAACAAGGTTTCTCGTCCCGCCATAATTGCCACATTTAGTTGATCTCTAACCAACTTCACACCTTCTTCAACTGATTCAACTACATATTTATTTTGTCTCTTCTCCATAATGTCCCATATTTCACCGTAAATGCCGGTTCCATTCTGAAATAAAAATATTTATTTCTCATTTTTATTTATTTGGGTATGAATCTTTACCTCTAACAAACCAAAAGACGGACTGTGTTCCTCAACTAATAGGTTAAACTCTTTGGATTGCATTACATCTTTCAACTGATATAAATTGTTAATTGGCTTTTCTACAAAAAATAATTAACAGAGTTAAGTGATATGTTTATTAAGTTCTTTGATTCATCTCATACCTCTACCAGGGCGAGCAAGAAGTGAAGTCAAATTTGCCGAATACATATCAGTGATCACGTAGGTAGCCGAAATGGAGAGAATAATTATAAACAGTCTTGCTTTATGGGTGTCGCTTGGTTCTCTGCCAGCTATAAAATATTTTATAAGCTAATTAAATAAATAAAACAAATACAAATTTTATTCATTAGTCAAAGTCACCATTTCCAGTTTAATAACGCAATCAGTACAAAATAATCGTGAATACATGAATTGACTGAATTCAGGTTTGGCAAATTATTTTTAGTCCATCACTTTTAGTTAAAATATTAACATATCGGGGATATGAAAGGCGATGGAACTCGATGTGTGGTAGGCTCTGGGTTGGATCAATAATCAACATTTTGCTTCTTTACTATTATACAAAACCCTTAAGTGACTCAACCATTTACTCACTCCTTTAGTCACTCGCTCATTCATTATAATCCAACTCAAACGGATTGCCATAAAAAATATATTTGACATGTAAGTTGATATCTGGGGCGTTTTCAAAACTCGAATTCCAAGGGATTTCAACATTCTCCTAAAAATGTAAATATTTTTTTTTCTCAAAAAGTATTTGCTGTATTGAAAAACCACGAAGCAAGTCGGTGTAGTACGTAATATATCATTTTATGCAAGGAGGGCGACAACTACCCGGTATTAAAATTTAGTTGCAATTTTTTGAATTAAAATAGTAAATCTAATACATATTGTTTTTAGGGCGTGAGAAAAACATAAATAAGAGAAAAATTAAAATTGAAATATGAATACGTCTAACGTCGAAAGACTCTTTACCTAAGATGCCGTTTCTATACAATGTGTCCAAAAAAGTATGCAACATATGGGAAATTTCTTTAATACTGGATTCTCAGAAAATTTTATTCTTCATAAAAGTTGGTGCTTGCCTTCAAACTGTAAATGATTATTTCAAATTTTACGTACTGCTTTTAGTGCAGACGCAAATGTCATTTTTCCGAAATCGCTTCATGAGTAAAGTACCTTAATTTATAAAGATGCAACAAAATCTTATAAGAAAAAGTGCTTCCAAATTAAAAAAGTAATCTAAATAAATAATAAATTGAGTTAAGTACATCAATTTTGAATTTCTCTTTTTTTTTCTCGATTTTTTTCTCAAACGTTACGCCATCGGTGAATGCTTTGCTCTTTTGTTATTAGGTTACTTGCCAAGCAACTTCAAAATTTCTTTAAAGTAGACTTTAGTTACATAGTTGCATAATGTTTCAGTTTTTACAGAGATGAAAGTTAGTTTAGGTATCAGTGTGTTGCAAACACATTTAAACAATTTTGGTCCAAAATAATTATCCACAATAATTATTATAAAATACAAATGGAATTACTGACTTCATAATAATTAATTTCATATGTCAGAGCGAAGTAAAATTATTGCTATTTATTTGATTTTATTCCAAATGCATGGCCTACTCTTCAAGACCAAATATTTTATATGGCTTTTTAGGATACTTGGGCATATTTTACTTATCGGGTGGAAAAGATAAATAAATTATTAGTTGTTTTACATGAAATTAAAAGAGTTGGGTGTATTCATGAGAACAAAACATTCTCCAGTGGCGTAACGTTAAAGAAAAAATCGAAAAAAAAAAAGAAAAATTTTAAGTTGATGTACTTAACTCAAATTTCATATTTAGATTACTTTTTTAATTTGGAAGAACTTTTCCTCATAAGAATTTATTGTATCTTTATAAATTAAGGTAGTAGTATCATTTATTTATAGAATTATACAAAGTCATTGTGCCCTACTCCTACTGTCTAATATAACTATAAATTAAGTATGCACATATTAAGGTACTTTACTCTCGACGCGATTGCGGAAAAATGACATTTGAACCCGCACTGAAAGCAGTACGGAAAATATGATATACTCATTTACTGTTTTAGGGTAAGCACCAACTTTTATCAAGAATAAAATTTTCTGAGAAACCAATAATAAAAAAGTTACCCGTATGTTGCATACTTTTTTGGACACACTGTATGTTCGAAACACTATTTGCTGGTAGTAACCAGCCCAATAACACGATTTTTAATTCTAACAGGAGAGCTTATTGAGGTGCTTTAAATTGCAGATTTTTCAAATATCGTGACCACTAAATCTAAACTTGATTATGGTAGTGTGGTAGGGTAGATAGAAGGTCCTTCGGCAAGATTTGCCCTTCAACACGTTGACCACAATAATTGATCTTTTGTGTATATCCTTCTATTTTACACGAAAATACCTATCTCTTTCGAGAACAACAGAATATGTTGAGGGCTGAGCTTTGGCGAAACAGTGCCTGACATTCGCAGAGTAGGTGCTCTGACGTTTCAGCTATAGTTTGGCAGAATCTGCATTGTCGTCAGTGTTTTTCCCTCATTTTCTTAAGGTGGTACCTCCAGGGGCCATGTCCAGTGAGAATGTCCACGACCAGTTTTATTTCATTTTTTTTATAGCTTGAGAAGCTTTTTTGTGTAGTTTAGCGAGTGAGAGATGAGTCTTTTGGCCTTGTCTCTGCTCAGGTGCATTGGCCATTCTCTTTTCGCCATTTTTCCCAATTTCTGATACGTACCTTCAACTAATGCCACAGAATAGTTCAGACCCTCAAAAGGCAGTCTGTGCACCTTTCCGTGCGAGCTGGTGAGTGGCTTCGTTTTCTTCCACACTTTCATACCCTGGTACCAACATTAGGGTGAGTCTATTTCTGTTTGCCAGTTGATCTGCAGCCATCCTACAATCCCACACTAGCCGGGAGTTGATTCTGCTAGATGTTAGCGCTCTTAAGACTATCTGGGAGTGGGAGTGCTTCCTAAAGGTGGAGAAATTCGACACCTAGGTCCGTAAACTCCGGATCCCACTCCTTCTTTCATATTTGATCCATATGTGTACCAGACAAGTGATCCCCTCAAGTTGTTTTAGTCTTTCTCCTGTAGTATTGCGGTTTTCAATTACCACTTCAAAGGAGCGATCAAAATGAAGTTTTGTTTCCATTCTATCGGTTGGTTTGGTCATCGCCTCTATCTGGATGTCATTCAGAATTTTAAGATGACCAGTCAGTTTTTGTGTCTGAGGGACTCTCTACGCACTGGTCCAGGCCTCCTTTTCTGTGCATATGTGCAACTGAAGGAGGCCAAGTGGGGTTTCCAGAGCTGCAGTGGGCACTGGGGCACCTTTTCATAGTCTCTGTTATACCCAGACAGGCGAGCCGTTGTACTCGTGTTAGATTTCAGTGTGCTGTTTTTTCCTTTGTTTTTACCCACCACAATAAGCACGCCTAGGTTATAATAGGCTTCACAACAATGTTATAGAACCACTAGATGATGGAGGGTTTTAGGCCCCATGCTTTACCAAAGAGCCGTCGAGAAGCCCAAAGCGCTGCCGTTGATTTGTTGGTAGTTCCTTCCAGGTGTGGGTTCCATATTAGTTTCCGGTCAAGAACAAGATACTTAACCTCTTTTGAAAGCTCTACCGTTGTCCCTCCCAAAGTGGGTGCTCTAAGGTTCAACTTTCTTTTTTTGTGAATGGGATCACTACGGTTTTACTTGGGTTGACATTTAGTCTTTCCTTGCCATGTGTTGACAAAGTGAGTTCTGGGAGAACATTGCCATGATTTCCTCTTAATGTTATAACTAGGTAACCTTGGACTTCAAAGCCTGCTTCATGCAGTCTTACCAGTAGACCGTCAACAACCAGAGACCAAAGCATTGGCGATAGGACCCCCTCCTCCACGACTGGTTAGCATAGATTTTATCCATTGTGTAGTGGTTGGTTCCACTTCTGTGCTGATTGTGGCGCGCTGAATGGATTCATGTGAGGTGTTGTCAAATGCACTCCTATGTCTAGAAACTCGATTATGATATTATCGTATGTATGTTAAATATACCACTTGAATAAAGCAGTCAGTATTCTGTCCTGTAATTTTGCTTGCAACGAATATAATAATTAAGTCGTTGTTAAATAATCTATGGAAGAGTATCATTTATTGGAAAAGTAATTAATGGGTTGCTCATTAACTTTTTAAACATTTTTTTCCATGTATAATTTTTTAGAAAATAAATAATTAAAATACGCGGTGACACGTTTCACAAAATGATACCTTTCTCAATTTTCTTAAATCAGATATCCTGCATATTATTGAATTTTCGAATATTCATATTAACAGCAATTTCAATTATATAACATAGTATGGGTATCTATCTGACTTACCGTTTTGGCTGAATTGGCAAGTAAATTCAAAAATTGGTTACGAGATTTAAATTATTAAGATATGAAACTGGGAATTAGGTCCTTATCAACCTGTTCACAACCGTTTTAGGGCGTTGTTAAGGTTAGTCATACTAAAAACGGAATATCAAGCTTTGCACAATGTTGCCAAAATTCGCAAATGACTTATTTCTACGTCTAAATGACTACAGAAATGACAACAAAAAATTAACACTAATTACAAAGGTTCCCTAATGCATATTACTTACAAGTAAAATTAATTAAATTAGATTTTCAATATGTCCGCCGCGCCGCTGTGAAGAATACCTACAAGTAGTATGGCTATTTCTAAATGGTGTAAAGCATTTGAGACGTAATTTGTTTCATTCAGATAGTTTATTGCCGCACGAGCTCGTTCCTGCACTTCGAAAATTGTTGACGGTTTATCTTTCAATGTGCCCCACAAAAAAAACCATCGGCGTCAAATCTGAACTCTTCGCTGGCCAGGAGATGGCTCGGTTTGGTCCAACCACTCCCTGAAATTTTCGTTTAAAAAACGAATGATATCAGCACTTCGATGGTAAAGAACGCTATCTTGCTGCCAAATTAAGTTTGGCTGCTCAACTTGGTCGGCCAAGTGGACGAATTTCATTCCTTAAGTTTAAATATCGTCCTGATGTTAAATTTTGTTGATAAAATATGGGTCCTAAGATCTAGATCTCCAGATTGCGCACCATACTTTCATGAATCTTCGCTGCTTGTTTACTTCAAAAACACATTTTTTATTTTATAAACTTCAATAATCGGCATCGGTCCCAATGATATTTTGAAATATTTTATCTAAAAAATGCCTATCCATCATTATATTGCAAAATTCGAGTCTTATAAGTTAAAATCTGCTTCTTGTAACTTTTGTACTGATTTAAATGGCTTATGACTGTTAATTTTTAGCATGTTTGAAGTGTGGTTGCGTCTATATCTGAAGCGGCGTGTGGAGGTCTCTGGAGTATTTGCAAAATGCAGTAGAATATCCAGCTGCATATTTTTATCCAAGACCAAACGGCGGGGCGCCGGCGGCGCCTGCTTTTTTTCACTAAAACGCTGTCATTTGCTGGTATATCTTGACAAATATTTTTTTCTGGCAATTGCCTATAGCCCGTATAGCCAGACTTTTATTATTCGCGATGTAACAACCTAATAAGGCAACTTTTTCCTAGTTCGTATACATTATCCAAAATAGGCTCAACAAAAATGCAAGGTAGTAAAATAAATAGACAATAGTGAAAGTGCGAAAAAATATGCTTCAAATACTATGATACACTGATTCCTGTCAGAAAGTCAGTGATATTACCATGACAACAGAGAGCAACTATTGTTTTTAAAGCTACTGTGATAATAACATCAATTTTGTGTTTGTTTTCAACAGGCAGGTTTGAATATATGTTTAAGAAATGTAGTCTAAATTAGATATTTTTAAATATTGAGTTTTTTCTATTTAAGGTCTTCATTTACAAGATTTTTAAATTACGAACGTAAAATAATTTATGCATTATTGGGAAATAATTGCCAATTAAACCAAAACGGTAAGTCAGGGACCCGTACTATATTATATAATTGAAGTGGCTATTTTCCGAAAAAAAAAATTTGAAAAAAAATTCGAAAACTAATAGTTTGCGAACCTTGGCAACACTGCCTAGTTTCGTGCTGAATTTTAAATTGGAACATTGACTGATCAAAAGCACTATCGTGTAGAAAATAATAGGCATACGAAATTTTCAAAAGTCAATCAGAGTCGTACCCATGGCGGTTTAATAATTGCATCAATTCTGAAGATAATCGCTAATAAGTTCGAAACGGTGCATTGCAGACCCATGCTCATATATATTATTGAATTTGTCTTTGAAAGAGCTGTTCAAATATGTAATTAAAAATATACGGTATTTCATGTACAAAAATGTAACTTTGTTTGACCACCCTGTATATAAAAAAGTACCGATTAAAAAAATACAAAAAAAATTGAGCGAGTATGATGTATAAGCATATCCTATATCATCGACATTAAAATCTAGTGCCACCTTAGGCCGCATGACGCCTGACTACAACCACTTATTTGGAATTGGTTGCCTATATTCTGGCGTTAGAAAGAACCTAATCACTGCGCATGGTTATGATGTCAGATCCGATTGCACATTTCCGTCCCATTTGCCGAGATTTACCCTCATAGCGCCGCATAAGATTTACATATCAAAAAATATAGGAAGTATCAAGTTTCTCAATGTTCAAAGCACCAAAACACAACTATCAATGGTTTTAATGCATCCGAAAATATCACTAAAAGAGCTAAAAATACAACGAAAACATAGAAGATGCAATAACAGTAATGGCAAAACGAAGGCCTTCACAGCGACGACGATATATGGGTGAGGAGACCACGGGACACGGTGTAATAGTAAGTGAACATAGGCTCCCATGGGAAGTAAGAGGTAACCATCCTTCCCTAGTTTATTATTTTTGGACGATGACTATACTCAGATCCAAATGGATATAGATAAGTTAGCGGTGTTGCCGGTGTTGGATCAAAAAAACACTAAATTATTTTCTGATGATGGTTAGTTAAAAAAATAGGCCTTAGTATTTTACTTTACATCTACATACTTACCCCTTTTGTTAGATATAGAGTTGCTGCAGCCGCAGATCCAGAAAAATGGTTTTGCGCAAAACTCCTTTTATCCTTCGGATCTCTTTTTATTTTGGAACATTAACTTAAATGGTGATACCATTATAAAACTTATTTATATTGGTTCATGCCTATTTTTCAAATTTTCCATTTAATTTAACGAAAACTTAACACCTCATGGTATGAGATTCGTAACGATAATTTTAGTGTTGGGAAATCTTAT
>MU183771.1:29496-57032 GCA_016904865.1 Pissodes strobi
TTTTTTTTTATTAAAATCAATATTTTTATTTTTCAAGTAAACACAATTTTTTAATGGGAACTACAATTTGCGATAATAACAAACATTAAAAACCTTACCGCATTGCTTCTTCATGCTCTAATGACTATTGCCATGCGACGAGGTAACGATTCATCACAATAATTGCCAATTGTCTTTCCACTTCTCAAGAAGAGCGATTCGAAGATTAAGCGTTGTTTCTGGTCGTTCGTTACGAATTAGCTTCCCTAACATAAACTACACAAGTTCAATCCGGTTTAGATCAGGACTACGTGGAGGCCAGTCTAATTGACAACTCTTGCCTGGCATTATCGTGGAATAAACACAAATTTTGACCAACGAATAGAGCGTAAGGAATGACGTTATCCACAATATAGCAGTTAGCAGTTAAAGCGCCATTTTCAATCAATTTAATGTTTTCATTTTTTTTTATTGTTATACATAGCTCCCTTTAAAAGTTTATGTTTACATTAAAAATGACAATAATGACATCAACAAAAAATAATGTTAAGAAATCCATCCATTTTGTTGTTAAATTCTTCCACAGATTGTTTAGAAATTTAGGGAAAGTGTACACTCAATAACCCAAAATTCATTAGGTCTTTTTGCTGTAGCAATATCAGATAATAATAATGATAAAAGCCCTAAAACTTGGAAAAAATTATCCAAATCGATACCAAACTAAGAAGCTTTTTAAGGCTGAATTTGAACAAAATTTTGTTTGTCCGTTTTTTTCTTGTCCAGGAATGTATATAGGATGTATGATGAAGAGTCACTCGATATTTATTTATTTAATGAATATGGATATGGATATAGCAGAGAAAGTGTCGTCTAAGTTAAATGTTTACCAAACTAGGACCAACTCCGTCAAAAACTAACACAGGTTTGAGTCTGAATATTTAACAAATCGTTTGAGAATATCGGCTAAAATTATTTCAATTCTAATATCTACCTTTTGCTCATGCGATGAATTGTTCATCAAGCTCTAAGTCACTGAACTTAATTAATCATTTCTATTAAATCAAATTTTTCAAAATCTTACATGCAAAACTGGCACCTGTAAAATTGTTCCGTGAAAATCCGTATACACTGACTTTTTTTGTGGAATAGTTGGATGCTTGAATAATCCCTTATCTTGGTTCCACCAATTAATCATGTCCAAATGATGTACTTTATGTGAAGTGGCTTGGCTATAATATATCCTAAAACTGGAAAGAAAATAAAGAAAAAATATGATTAAGGTTTTTTCAGTTATTGCCAAGCTAACCAATCCACACTTTCGCTTATCAATCAATCACATCAGGATTTTTGCATTTTTTTCGATTTAATTTTACTACTTTTTGATCGTCAACTTAATGTATGTCAGCTTTCAGTTATATATCTAGTTAACTAATATGGTTAAAGTTCATATACCTATATCTGATGCGACATTACTTGTACGTATTGATGATGATTCTTGAAACAAAATTCGGAGCTGAGAATGGTAACTACGGTGTTAGAGGAAATTATCAAAATCTGGATAATTTGCATCTAGTAACTGTAGTTTTCGCAAGAGTCTATTAGTAGCCTCATGTTTCAGATCATAAAAATATATTCTAATTATTAAGGATACAATATATTGCATGTCTCGTAGGCACCGGGGATTATTCTTCTCGAAAATAAATAATTTAGCAAAGCGGAAGGTTACCAAAAGGGCGTTATAGACCAATGACTTCGAATAATATACCTTACGCTTAGTTTATTTTTAATATGTTAATAATTTAATCAGCCTTAGGACGTTATTATTTTCAAAAAGTTCACTTTGTAAAATGTTTCATGTCAAAGGGCATGTATCAGGTTTGTACTCAATGCGAGGGTTTACACCACAAATCATCCTATTATAGCAACTGCAATGCTTGGTAATTTACAACATTTACTCTATTTTTGAGAGTGCTAGGAATAAAATGTGTCAAGTTTGTAATGTAGTTTTATCAATTTTTTAGTGCTCGGATGTAAAAAAATAATATTTGCTTTACAACCTCACGTATTATCAAACCGCTGCGCCGCGCTGGTATAAAATATCGTAAATGCATCAACAATACAATATACAAGCTACTTAATTTTGCGTTTATTTAGACTTCTAGGAGATATGGTAAAATTAACGCTAAATAAATGTACACATTAATATTTCTCTTATAGGTACAACCTTATCAAATATAGTATTCTCATTAGTTCATCCAGTTTATTCTACTAGTACAAGAGCATATGGAATATTATTCCCAGGATGATAAATTATTTTATTTTCACATATTGAAATTTTATACTCGTCTCGTTTTTCCAAAACCAAATTATTAATACAATATATATCGGCTGTAATATAATTGTTGTAAATGGAGTACATGAACCCAAGTAAAATGTCAGGAAATCTTAACTTAAAATATATTTTTTGAAAAACGGTATAACTCACATCACGACGGACGGCGAGTCGGCTCAGTAATGGGAGAGAGAAGGCGCATACTTAAAAAAACTGTAAAAACCAAACAAAATTCTAACAATACATTACTACACATTAATATTTAATCGTCATGAATTTGAAAAGAAATTTTCGAGAAGGATCACAGAAGTTGGCGTATTTGATGCAGAATTCGTGAAGCCATTTAACAGAATGAGGACATTTTATCTAGTTTTCTGATTTTACCGTCAGTGTGTAGTACATCGTTGCTGAATCCTCATCACATACTTCTATTACTACTTTGTTTGTATTTTCCTTCGCTCTAGAAATGGAATTATTTTCTACTTTTCGGCACTTTCGCTTTTTTAAAAGCCACTGTACGTTTTTGTTTTCTTTCGGAAATATTTTCTTAGAGGTAAAAACCCTAGCTAACTGTCTCTGCTCCTTTTTATAACATAGTATACTGCGGATTTGTCTGGTAATGGATGAATTTCTTCTAATAATTTCAGAGTGTGCCAGTGTTGGCGATGATCTTATTTCGAAATAATCAGTGTTCTTAGACCCTAAAAGATCAACATCTCCATCTACCTTCCGCTGACTATCATTCCAGTCGCTTAACATGTGGATTTTATTGCTGATCTCTGCAATAACAGATGGGTTGATTGGTATATTCTCACTTGCTTTAAAAGAAAAAAAACTGCGTCGCTAATTGTAGCAGGCTTGTTTCAAGCAGTAATTCACCAAGCTGAAGTCGAATCATTTTTCTTTCCGGGTATAAATTACAGACATTTTCATAGTTCGATTTTAAGAAAGAAGAACTGTGTTGGTGACTAGAAAGTCATACTAAAGTGATTCTATTTTTTTGGCGTATTCAAGCATTCAGGTCAGTGAAGAGTGGCTATCCACAATCAATAACACATTACCTGCAGGTTTTCGTGGTGCAAACTGCTCTTTGCCCAGGCAGTGTTAATTAACATAAGCCTATTTCTCAGACATGACCCAGGGGGCATACCATCCTGAAATTAATTTGTCATATTCTTTCCTTTGAAAATACATCCTGGAGTTATAACGGCACCTTCCGAATTGTAGTAGGATATAACCGTTATTGTTCCACCTGGGTCGTCAGACGTGAAAATGGCACTTCTTTAAACTTTCTAACGGATAAATCTGGATTCCACAGAAATAATAACCATAACCGTGGATATCCACCTTTTTCTTTAAGCTTATGTGGAATGCCAGGACGTTCGCCTAGTTGAAAAGCCTTGATATTCATACCTTTCCTAGTAGGAATAGCCACGTTTTTGCAAGTTCTTTATGTGAGCTACCATTTCACGTTCTGCTTCTAATCCTAGGGTAGAAGATGATCCTAGATTACTTTTCTTTAAGCTATTTTCGCTTTTATTCTCCGTAATGTGATCGATGAAATCTTAACATGACATGTAGCTTCACACAATACCATTTGATTAGATGTTACTGCCCTTATCGCATCTGCCAGTTGTTTTTCCGTCCCTTGGCTTCGGTCAGAGTTTACCTTTCTTACATAGGTGGTAGGCATTGCCATAAATTAAAAAAATAATACATTATAGACCTTACAAGCACTAAGATTGGACCTTAGATAAGCGAGCTATCTCCTGTTTTTACACATGCTCATCTCTTCTCTTCATGTCAAGAGAGATGGCGCACCAATTATCTATTTTTTGGTATAGCACAAGTCTACGTATTTGTAGGTTGGAATCACACTTTACATATTTAGAAGCAAAAAAGATTGGAAAATATTCAATATCTTACCTTGAACTTTCAACGAAAAATTCTTTGAAAATATAAGTTTGAATCACACAAATGATTTTTTACCATATAATAGTCGGCACTTTAGCTCTACCATATGAATTCTCATATAATCGTTAAGTTTAAATTTTTTTTAAGTAAGAACTTCTCGTGTTTGTTTAAGTTTGATTAACTTTTCATCCATTTCTCTGTTAACGGAAACGATAAAATTTAGTAACTTGAAATAATACTTACGTATCCTGTCTTGGGTTAGTTATCGCGAAGACTCTCATTGCATAATGAATGTTCCTTAAGAAGTATGGTCTGAAAGGTTCCTTTCCATAATTAAAAATGTATATTAAATTTCGACGTATGCAATTTCTGTCATAAATCTGGAAATTACAAAATTGCTAATAAATGATATAGGGCTGCAACTCCCCACACAGGGTAGCTGAAGGTAATCTCTATGGGAAACTGAGATGCTCATCTACAACTGAGGCAATGCTTCTTAAAGAATATAATATGATTTCATATATTTTTAGCTTTACTTTGAATAGCAAAAATATCAATTTTATGAATGTATGTTACCGGCATAACATAAAAGCACTTAGAGAGTTTTTCTTCAGAAAATTCCCTATCGAACAGTTACTCAGTTTTTTCGATCATTGCAACTTTTTCGGTATTAAAATTACCCCTTTTTCGAAAATATAGACGCTCAAAAAATAATCGCCATTTTACGATTTTCAATAAGTTCGGTAGGGTTGGGAAGAGCGTTAAAAGATGCGTGTCCCTGAAATTGAAATCTCAGGTTTGACGTAATAACGCTAAAGGCCAGTTATCGTTAATACCCCCCCCCCCCCTCCCCTCCCAAGTGTTGCCTAAAAACGTGCCAAATCTTAAATTTCCACTCAGAGCCGTTTTTGAGAAAAATAAGAATGATTCAATAGTTTGTTGGTAACCAAAATCACTTCACTGATTGTTTCTTCAACTCGTTTGGCTGAATCTGATTTTACCCGAATGAGTGTTAATAGCCAAACGTAGACAGCTTTCGGCGTTAATGCGTGACCGCTCAGTTGCATTCACTATCCAGGATAAAGAGTGCTGAACGTACCGAAAGAAGTTTTCACTTCAGAAAGTTTGGTGTGGACTTGACTTGCTTGGATTGTGTGCTGGAAATTTTCAGCACAATTTCGTGGTGACCACGATGTTGCCTGGCTCTGGACCATATCGGGGCCACCGATTTGATTCTACTTGTCGCCTTATTAGATTTTAAAGCTCTGTCATAAAAGTGCTGTGGATGGTATTATTGTATTGACTATAGCAATTAGTAAGGCCTGTTAATATTGACAAACACAACAAAGGTATATCAGATAAAGACATCACACGCAAAGACAATGGCAAGCTAAAGAGTTAGGAGAGCTTTAGGAAGCAACGCAAATCACTTAACATATCGACATTTATATCTGAAATACTTATTTATGATATAAGTGTTAAAAGTCTCAAATGAGACATTAGCCCAGTGATATTATGTTAAAAACGTGGAACGTAATATGAGTTTAAAGAATGTACTTACGAAATTTAATATAATTTCACGAAACAATAATAAACACAAATAGTGCTAAAATGTGTTTAAAGAAATCAAAATTTCCATATAGGGCGCAGATGTTTCCCTCAGCTGTTATAATGATGACATTGTATATGTTCCATTAATTTATGAAAAGTCATTACAGCACTAGTGCTATAATATACGTCCTTATGAAGTAATTTTTCATATTGCAAAATTCATATTACTAAATGAAATAAGGTAAAATAAATTATGCAATAGAAAATGTGCAAAGGAAATAGTTAATTTTTTAATAGTTTACTTATTTTCTTACCTGTAAAAGAATGTGTTCATACAGCTTCGGAACACCAAAAAATATTGTGATTGAAGGGAAATGGTTTTCCGCTTGGTATGACAAATATTCAAAATACTAAAGAAATATAAACAGTTAGTTTGAATAAAATTATAGATATTACATGGCTTGATCAACCGAACATAGTCGAGCAAATTTTATTTCGTTCTAGATTATATTCAATCGTAAACTTAGGCATTGTAATGAGTATCTACTCAGCCAAATGCTGAAAACGTTATCTGCGCTTGGCACAACCTTAATTTTGTCGTACTAGATCATATGAATAGTTGCAAACCGATTGAATATATTTTTTACTGATTTGGAATCTTCTGTATCCATGGGCGTAGACAGGATTTTTTCTCAGGGGGGGCGAACCGTAGATAAGGCCGCAGTGGTAGCCACAGGCGGAGGCTAAGCCGCCGAAGGCGGAAAATTTTGGGGGTGCCACGCCCAATTTTTACCCAAAAGTCGTTAAAATCGTTAAAAAACAAGGATTCGGCACCCTTTTGAATAGCATGGCATGAATGGTATGTTGAAAAATGAGCTCAACTCGTTGGGCAGGGCAATTGACATCAGTTGTGCTTTAAATTTACAATATATGGAGATATTCTCTAACCTTCCACTGAAATAATATTCGAAGTCTCAAAAGAAGACCAGTGTTTCACATTACAGTGTTTAGAGAAGCACAAAAGAAAAAAAATTAAAAACGCAGAAAATAACTGAGACTTCGGCGAAATAGCGAAAATGTTTTCTCATATAAAATACATTGACAAAAACTCATCTTCGAAAGAAAGCCTTGACATGAAAATAGGGAATTGAACGAAATTTCCCAGCAAAATGATGACTAAAGGTTAAAGCAAATTTTGATGAACTTGCTTATAATTATAATTTTCAGTGATTTATTTAAATGAAGTGTACTTTGTACTATGTAATTATTCTATATGCAATTTTTAAGGTGAATTAATTTGTTTATAAGTGGGTTTATTTTATATACCTATTTGCTAACAACATGACAATATGGGCAGGCTCTGAATTGCAGATATATATTGCACAAGCGTAAGTGAGTATGTTCTACTAAAACTCAGTTTCTTAGCTGCTTACGTTAGGTTTGCTAAAATTTCCATGGAAATCGAAGTGATGTGATGTGACGTAATTTATTGACAATAAATAAACAAAAGTGCCCTTTCGTGTCAAATTTTAAAGTAATATAAACTAAATACTAACAGAATACACCTATATACATGTCATCGTGTTAAAGAACTGCGCCAACGAACCAACACCCATTTTTTCCAGACTTTTTTCTCTGTCTTACCGAAGAGGAATTTACTTGCTCGAGTACAGCCTGTTCCAAAAAATGGCAAAAAAACACGTCCTCAAACTATCGCCTAATGACCTTGCTTCCAATAATCTCCAAAGTCATGGAACGGGAAGTGAATCAGCAACTACTCAAATACCTCGAGATCAACAGAATCATTAGCGATAACCAATACGGCTTTCGTAAAGAGAGATCGACAGGACATATATTTTCCTATGTCACTCAAAGATGGAGTAGGATAATTGAGAACTACGCAGAATCTCGAGCGATTGCGTTGGATATTTCGGTATTCGACAGAGTTTGGCATTATGGATACATTCACCATTAATGCAGGCGTGCCTCATGGCTCAATACTTCCACCAACTCTATTTCTCATCTATATTAATGACCTGCTGACCGAAACCAATAATTCCGTTTACAGTTTTCCCGATGTCAGTACCCTTGTCTGCCAATTTAGATCAGAAAAACTTTTACGAGCGACTGAGACTTATCACCGCAGACAGGAGGAGTTTACAACAATTAATCAAGATCTGGAGAAAGTTCATACGGTGGGCCCTGACATTATTATGGTAGTAACGACCGTTTCTTTATCCTCGTCAATCGGACTACTGGGTGTGTCGATCAACAGCAATACGTCCTGGCATAATCACGTTGCTAACGTCGCAAAATCAGCCTCGCAGAAGCTTGGTGCGCTATTTCGCAACAAAAGACTGTATGCACCGCAGCAGCTGCTCTTGCTCTACAAAGCGCAAATAAAACCGTGCTTAGAATATTGCTCACACATCTGGGGTGCCGCACCTAAGCACACCCTAAAGCTGCTGGATTCCATTCAGACGAGAGCTGTCCGTCAAGTCGGCGACTCGGAATTGAGCCGGGATCTGGATCGTCTGGAACACCGCAGATATATGGCCGAGATCTCCCTGTTTTAGAGATATTTTCACGGCAGAGGTTTCTAGGCCGCTTCATTCCGTCTCTAGCAACGCCTGTCAGATAGTCATGGGAGACGACAAGAGCGCACCCGTTCGTCGTCCTACTGGAAACACCTAGGAGAGCGGACTCTTGTCTGGCGCACTGCACTATTGTGGAACTCACTTCCAGGACATCCTTTTCCATCTAATTACAACCTGCAGCTATTCAAGAAGCGTGTCAATCAACATCTTCGTACACACACCGCTGATCGAGTGCCTTAGGATTTCCCTTATGTGTGTTACAGCCATAAAAAACATATTACACCATGTGACTAAAAAAGCACAGCGAAGCTAAATATAAACATTAACGTATTGAAACGAACAAAATTAAATTTTTTAATTATCTAAATAGTGCGGAGGTCGCATTGAACAAACTCCTCACAAGAGTAAAAACCATGATATATAAGATACCCTTTAATCCTGACTCCAAACAGCCTTTCATCCAAAGTCCCGTATATGCTGAGGGAGGGCATTAGGAAATTCGACACGGTAGAAGGGAGTACCAGCCCTGGATTTTTCAAGCTTCACGAAGAAAAGGACTATGTTATTTTTATTTCTAGTTGGATAGGCTTGAACATCAACATGCAAATTAATTTATACAAGGCAATGCAAAATAAGCACAAAGGGCGATTTTAAGATCCACATTTCAATAAACTTGTACCTAACAGTATTTCTAAAACCCAAATATGTCAAATTCTGAGACATTTCCTTGCAATCTAAAGATCTTTGTTGCACGCGTTGATTGCGTCCGACTTAGTAGATACTATAGGACATAGCATTGAGGAAATAGCCATGAGATGCAGAAAAAGAGTACCTAGAAATACGCGCTTCCTGAGGCTTCGATTCAAATAAATTGATGTGAATAGCTTGCTGCTGAGATGATTAACATGGCTTTCCCAAGACAACCCAGACTGATAGCATCAGTGGTTCCTACCTTCTGAGTAAACTCACTCAACAACCAAATATAGAGTGCAAATCTATACTAAAACTATTTAAAAAAAATACATACTTTTGCATATATTATCAAAGAGAATTATCCAAATACAATGTGTGTAAAACATTAATATATAGAAATGAATAACAATAATTTTTTAGAATATCTCAATAGTGCGGAGGCGGCATTAAACAAACTCCTCACAAGAATAAAAGCCATGGCATATAAGAACCCCTTTAATCCTGACCTCAAACAGCCTCTCATCCAAGTCCCTTATATGCTGAGGGAGGGCATCGAGAAATCTAACACAGTAATAGGCAATACCAGCTCTAGATTTTTCAAGTATCAGGAAGGAAGGAAATAAGTTATTTTTGTTCAATATGACAATAATTGATGTATACAAGGCAATGTGAAATAATCACACAGGGCAACGTTAAGATCCACATTTCTCTAAAACCCAAATATGTCATAATTCTGAGACATAGTCCTTGCAATCTAAAGAGCTTTGTTGCGCCCTCAACTCAATAGATGCTATACTATAGGATATACCAGATTGGAAAAAGCAATGATATGCAGATAAAAAAATACCTGTAAATACGCGTTCCCTGAGGCTCCGATTGAAATAAATTGATGTGAATAGCTTGCTTCTGAGATGATTAATATGGCTTTTCCAAAACAGCCCAGAATGATAACCGCAGTGAATATTACCGGCTGGGAAAACTTAACTAACAACCAAAAATAGAGTTAAAATCTGTAGAATTACATAATTATGCATGTATTATTAAAAACAACTATCCAAATGTAAAAACATCGTCTACATTTAAATTACCTTTTCCTGTAGGTCTACCGACGATAAATTGAAGAGCATGACCGAAATCTGACCATTTTCAAGTTTCCGCAGAAGAAACCGAATTAAATTTATATCTAAAACAAAGATATCTATTGTTAGTTATTATTCCTACAACCACTTATGAAAATGAGACGCCCTCGGTTTTTGGTAATCAGTAATCACCTACTAGTTCACGGACCAACTGCAATGGATTCCTGCTATGTTACGTAGTGAATAGAGTACATTAGGTTCCTGGTATGAAACTTAATTTATATGCTTTTTTGGTCATTAATCCAAAATATAATTGAAATAAACACTTTAACTTGATTTAAGTTATTTTGCCTTTATTACAATTCTCATTAATGTTCATCCCTTATAAGTTTGTTGCTTGTGCATAACTCGGAATCCTTTGTAGAGTTAAGTATACGTTTAGAGTTTGATACAGTTTATCACCTACTTAGAATTATAGTTGACTTGTGTTTTAAATCCACATTCCTAATAAATAAGTGGTTGTAGAACCGTATACTGGTGTTATAAATCTTGCATATAGTATCATAGGCATATTTGCTTAACTTATCTCTACGAATCCTTACTTTAGAAAAAGGAAACAAATACGGTAGTTTCCAACTTTAGTGCCATTTTGTATTCATTACAACCCATGAATCCCACTTTTCACGCAGTTTTCATAGCACTGGGATTTCAACGCAGAGTCAAAAAGAGAATACGCTGTAGGCACTATTTTATTATGTTAATTATTTTCCCTTTACTTCACTGATTTTTGTTGTGCTATATTTATGTTCTATGAAAACGATACTATTTAAAGGTTATGTTTTTAAAAATGTGCACTTTTTAATTTTTGATATCTAAAAATATTGTTTTCTCCTAGAACAATATCCATTAACTAGTGTCCACTCGTTTGATGAATACGTAAATAATCGACATCTTTAATATTCTTATATGACCGTGATATAATAAGAAAACGTCAAGGCCAACAATTATACCGATTTTGTAAAATGCAATGGTTATCTCTGTTTCTGGAAAACCTCGAACAATATCGTATATAGCTGAAGTCAAATCCCCTCCATTATCCATTCGCAACTTCAATAGTTGATCTGAAAGTAAATAAGTCATTTATTTTTACAAAACAAATCAACCATTAAACAGTTGTAACAAATTGATGTAATAATCATAATTTACAATGGGAATATGTTTCAAATTACTTGCTCGAAAAACTCAAGTTCGTTACGAGTCAGCCCATTTGCCTCAAAGAAAGAAATGAGTACTAATTATTGTCTACTGTTGTACCTTTAAAATGATCACGTTATACATACCTTCTTCCGAATCAGGTCTGCATATCTTAAAATGTGCATTTGCTACAACTGATAATATGATTAAAATTAATAATCCACTCTTATGATTCAATATCATATTTACAAGCATGATAAAACTAGAACTGACACTATAATTTTTCATCTTGCCATTTATCTAGCGGGTTAAGTATGAATATTTAATCAAATGCCACTCATCGTAACAGTGGTTAATTATTCATATAGGTTGCAATCCAAATTATGGCCTATTTATAATGTGTTGAATTATGATTTTTTCAGAATATACTACACCATAACTGTTGATTCGAATGCTTGAGATAATTTCTAAGTAGAAAAATTTTGATAGATAGACGAAGATATAATACAGCTTCATATTTTAGATATATCACCTCAGATCGGACACATATTTTAAACATACCCTAATTTTTTATAATTTGATTGAATTTTAAAGTGGTTATTTTCTTGCTTGAAACATATCGTCTACCAAAATTTGCTACATTTTTTTTTCCAATTTTTAGTATATAAAGTGGCATTCTTCTTAACTGAGACGAACTTGGAAAAGTCCTACATTATGTAACAAGTTACGAACATTAAAACTTTATGTAACTGGTTGCACACATTTGTACTGGAGGTATGTACTTAGTTTTGAAAATATTAGAGTATTGTTTTGTTAAAAGGTGGATACATTTTCAAAATTAGGAAAAATATTACTGTGTGTGCTTAAGACCACATGACAGAAGTGAAAACTTCAGCGATATTGAAACCAAATAAATGTAAATAAAAGTCTCGTTCTGATGCAAATACGGGCGCCAAACTGGATATACTATTCTCCACGCATGTACTTTAATTGATTTGTTAGACCTTTACTACTTATGCTTTAATTGGATTCATTTAGATACAGATTATTCCTTAAGATACGAATTTATAACCAATCAAAATGATATATCTTAGCTTGCATCTTAGCAATATTCGGAAAATACCGATGATTACTTAAATTTCAAATTTATCAATTTTGACAGTTCATAGCTACTATTTACTAAGTACATTTTGAATGCTAAAGTATTTATTTTTCATTAGTACGGTTCGGGGCGTAATTCTCATAATCTCATAGTGTAAGTAATTCACATTTATTAAGATGTATGTATTCATTACAACATTCGCTTACAGCTCGAGTCGTAATTCTTATACTCATGTCTTAAGAGCTATCATTAATTGCTTATTACATCAATTACTATTTGCAACAGCAGATCCAGTATTTAATTTTTAAATTTATCTGCTTCTAGGTAAGAGCATTTGACACCCGGATAAAGACACACCTATTTAGTCTCTTATTATCAAGAAGAAGAAGCTTTAAAATCAGCCTCGTGTTTGAATGAATTTTAACACATCGGAAAAATATTTCTGGTTTTCTGCTGGCCGATTGATATTTGCTAAAATTATTCAGGGCTGATTATATAAGTCCCGCCCTTCATCGGTCGGTACAATTTGATAATTTGTGGCAGGGCTGTCACAAGGAAGCTGCGTCCAGACCTAACGAATGAAGTTGAACGAGCGTAAACATGCGAGCCGATCACGAACGAACACATAATAGTACAAGCGCACACGAACAAGTACGATTTGCTCCCAGTAATGTAGATTTATTCCTTTTTCGAGTATGATTATTGCAGGCGAAGGAAAATAATTATTGCAACGTTGTGAATATTTTCACTCAATAGAATAAATTCCATACCCAGTAAGCTATTGAATATTCTGGGCATTTTCCAAATTTCACTCGAATATCAGCTTGTGACTTTTCTAGCAACTGAAAATTTGTATGTAAGCATCAGCTACTTGTTTAAAAATTGTAAACAATCCTGAAGTATGTAAGGTTTTGATTGAAGATCTACACCAATAAATTAAAGTATGTGTTTTTATAGACATTTATTTAATTTGCTTGCTTAATTTTTGTTAAAAATAAGCAAAAAGCAACATTATTTAGCTGCTGTAAGATATGTATCTGTATCATTGCACTGCAGCTATTGCTCGTCAGAATTTATATCAGTAACTAGAGATGGCCTGTGGAACAGTTCTTCCTTTTAACAGTTTTATATTATGGATCCCAAAGATTCAGTATTACAGGAAATGTTTTCATCTGAGAAATACATTAGTAATAAATAATAAAATGATGTCATTAGGTCGCTTCATTTCTTAAATATAGGTTGGGCAAGCACACACTTATGGCTGAAATTTTAAAATACAGTTCACATTTGACGGATACGAATGAGGAAAAACGTCCTATATATGTTTGCTCGTGCGCGTTATGGCATACACACTTGACGAAAATTGTTCGTTCATTTAAGTATGTCTGTGCTCATTTGGGTTTGTTCTTCAGGTCTGGATGCGGATTTAAAGTAGAGCTAGCGTCGATTTATTTTTCATTTTGGAAAGCTTTTCTACAAATTATTAAAATCTCGAGAATCAAAAATTCTTCTTACTTATAATATAATAAGTATCAATGTGATAAGCCATGTAGTCACTTTTGACATGCTGGCAACATTTACAAATAGATTTTGTTTTGCCGGTTATGTTCCTGGGCTAAATTATTATAGGTTTATCATATTTCATAAAGTAACCTTTTTTTAAGGCAGTTGCACACACGTTAAAGAGAGATCATATGGCAATTGGCGAGCAGTGTATTTGCGGAGATGTTGATAGAGACGGTTCTTGAATAACCGTTGGTTGGAGAAACAGAGGTCCTGGGAGTGAGTTCCACAGTGATGCAGTACGCCTAACAAATGATTCCTTTTAAAGCGATGTTCTCCCTGGGCTTCCGTCGCCTTTCGTGACTGTCTAACAGGCGTTGCTGGGGGCGAGATGAGTTGGACCAAATCCTGGGAACATCTGCCGTAAAAATATCTGTAAATTAGATCATCTTCGGTTCACCGACGAGACAGCCCTTTTCTGAATGGAATCCAGCAGCTTTAGGGTGTGCTTAGCTGCGGCACCCCAGATGCGTGAGCATGATTCCAAGCACGATCATATTTGCGGTTTGTAGAGCAAGATCAGCTGCTGGGGTGTATACAGTTTTTGTTGCGAAATACTGCACAAAGCTTCTGCGAGGCTTATTTTGCGATATTACCAACGTGGTCATGCTAGGACATATTGCTGTTCATTGAGACACCTAGTAGTCCGATTGACGAGGATGAGGGAATGGTCGATCCTGCATAATGATGTCAGGGCCGTCGTATTGGCTTGCTTGATAAACGTGGCTGCTTGAGTTTTTGTTGCATTGAACTGAACCAACTTCATGTAGCCCCAAGTTCAAACTTTCTCCAGATATTGACTAATTGTTGTAATCTGCTCCTGTCTGCGGTGATAATCTAAAACAAGCTCTAGTGGACAGGCATACCTACAGTTGTTACAGTAGAATATTTTATGGTCAACTTACAAAAGGGAACAATTTTAAATGTACCTAATTCATCAGATGCTCAGTAAAAACCAAGCTAACAGGACTATGTATCAATATGTATTGTAATATCATATTTAAATTATTTGTTACACGTATAGCACCCTAAGAAAAGTATTGACTAAATATAGGAAATAAGCAAAGAATTCTCACCAGAGATACAAGCACTGATCTCTATCTAAGGGCCGACATCATTATCATAGATAACATTGATGCTACAATTATTTCCATGACAGGTACTTGCTTGGCATAGTCGCCAAGAGGTGGATATGTCGGGTCTAAGTGTCTTAAACCGTTAAAAATGCAAGCAAGAGTTTGTAAGAGATACTGGTAAAAATTGTATTTGTTTAATATTTTGGCAAAGATACTGAAAATCTTGAAATCACATAGCTGAAGAACCCAATACCATAATATGTAAATATCGCCAATGAGATCATTGCCTAGAGCATTAAGGCAAGAACTATACTAAACTAGACATTATCTATAGGATTGTCAATAAGATATAGGTGATGCAAAAGTGGCCAGATGAGTGTCGAATCTTTATTTTCAACACCAACAAGGCATTGTAAATGCATATCTGTCTATTTCTTCAATCTAACACGCAACAAGATGAATTGTAGAATTTTACGAATAAAAAGAAATACTTGTTCGGGAATAAGTTAGTTACCTTATATACAAAGAATACTTTGATTTGAACGAAACGATTAATTTCTTTAACGAATTAACAGCAAAACAATACTTATAGCCTACAAAAATGATGATTTGTTCCGTTTGTTCGCCAGATTAAGTTTAAATGAAACTAAATTATTTCTTGAATATCTACCTTCATATATTTCTTAATTTAAATATAAACTAGGTTTAACTTTCGTTCGCTTCTAACCAAAAATAAAAACTTGTTAACCTTGTATGTACACCTGAAGCACCAACAGAGCATCCAAAATCACTGCCATATGATGCAATACCAACCTAAAATTTAAAAAAAAATACTGTACTTATAGTTCTTATTTAAATGGATTTATGTCACCACAATAACTGATGTGTAAAATAGTTTAATTAAATTTTCTGACCTGGAGATTATCAACCACTAATGGACTGCCACTGTCTCCTAGACAGATATTTTGAGCATTTTGCATTCCTGTAGTACAAATCTGAGAAGTATGCACTTTGCCTAAGTAAGGAATAGTACAAGCTAAATATGGAATAATGGTCGCTTGAATTTTTCTGAGAACATTTGAATAAGCTGAATCAGAGTCATTGTATTTGCCCCATCCAGCAACAACTCCTAAATCATCGGCAAATGTTTCCAGAATATCTCTCAGAGGAGGTGTAGAAATTGTGGATATTGCATCTAAAAAAAAATTTTTTTACCAGATATTAGAAATACGGGATTAATTATAAGTTTCAGCGAATATTTCGCTAAGGCAGTCAGAAATCCTTCCTCTTGTAGGCTGGCTAACAATTAAGGGAGAAAATTAACAATTTTTCTTTAATTTACACTCTAGAAAGAATAGCAAATCAAACGAATGAAACATTTTCGTGTGTCGTAGGTTAATTACATGAAACGAACGTTGCTCGCTAATTACTATGTATATATAAAGAAATACAAAAAGCCGCTTTGTTTTACCTGTAAGAGTTACTTCATATGGCAAATTAATAATAGCAATGTCATTCAAATGTGTATCAGGGTCATAATCCTCATGAATTGTAAAGTTTGACGATTCCAACGTTACTTGAGTATCTTCTTTCTCATCTAAGTTGTGGGCCCCTAAGACTATTGCGACATTTTCAGCACTAGAAAAAAGAGATATTAATGCATCGGATGTTTAACGTTTGATTTTCTATTACGCATGGAAAGCATACAAAATGTTGTCAGAATTAATTTTTAATAATATGCTCGTGCGCACTATGATAAATCTGTATTTCCATATACCTCTCACCGAACTCATAAGTAGAATAGAAGCTATAAAGATCCCAAATTTGACACAGGCTCTTAAATAATAACATATTAATATTATATCTTGGACTTGAAAATAGAAAATTTATAAAAGTTCAGGTTGGACTTAAAAAAAATAGCATATACTTTTGTGGCATTATAAGATTACCTTTGAAAAAATCACGAAGGTAATGATAACCAACTGCTACGAAAGTAAGAATAAAACTTGATTCAAAGGTATTTTAAAATTTTAGATTTTATTCAGCTACTTATTAATACCATTGTAAATTGTAGGGACTTATATCAATTATAATACAATAATTTTAGTGTATTGTCAATTGATATTATTCCCCTGTTTTCAATTACGTAGTTTTAGATGATGGTTTCTATGAACATCCCGCTAAAGCCGCAATAGAATTATTTGTACCTACCTGTCCGAGCTATTTCGAACAACTGATTCTAGTAATTATTATTTATTTTAATCGAAGCTTTAAACATGCAGGGTGATTCAGATAACTCTTTAAACGAAAAATCTTTTTTTTTTAAATTTCAAAAAATATTCGGAATCTGCATTTATACATGCTTTTGTTGTAATGTTTACATAGTGCCATATTTTTTTTAATGATATATACCACATGTTTAATGATTTTGAATTTTCTATTATATTCTGTATCTTTTTGTATAATACATCATGTATCACAACTAAACGTTTTTCGAAATAGAATTTAGCATTAGGAAATACTAGGATTTTTTCGATATAGCTGCTCACCTAGTTAGATACCTGCTGCTGCCTGGAGATAAAGGTTTATTTTTCATATATTATTACATTAATGTTTGAAGTCTGCTTTACTGATTCATCTTTATTTTCTCTAATATTTTGCAAAATAAGCTTTTCGATTGTTGAGTGGTTAAAATGGCAGAACTTTATTTCAAGAATGGTAATAACGCTTGAAGAGCATAACAATATAGGGAAAACGTTTAGAATGATCGGAGAGTGCCTTCTGTACCAACTATAATTAATACGAGGAAGTTATTGCAAGAAACAGCATTTCTTGTAAATCAGAAAAGAACAAAACAAAAAAAGAAGAAAGCGATGCTATTATATTGCTTAATTTTCAAGGAAATCCTAGAAAATCTATCAGAGACTGTGTCAGATATATAAGGTATGGGCCACGAAACAAGAGAGTGAGTTCTGGAGCAGTTGAAAGAACTTTAAATCAATACGGGTACCACAATTTAAAAATTAGGTCAATTCGAAATTAAATGACGAATAAAGAGGAGGAAAACATGAATCAATGATGCAATATTTACCATTGCCGTTATTTATGATTTATGTCATATTTGGTCGGAGGAAAATCAACAAGCTGTTGAGCCAGTTACTTTACGAGAACATTCCCAATACAAATTTAGTGCGGCATTATGGGGCTAAGATCTTAGGTCCAGTATTTATCCGTGGCACCTTAAATAGGTTAAAATATCTGGAATTTTTGGAAAATGAAATTGAACACTATATCGGTGAACTACCACTTTAAGCTAGGCATTATATATTTTGGTCACAAAATAATATTCTGACAGTAAGAGACTTTATTTGTAATAAGTATCAAGTGTAAACGGTTGAGTCAATTATCTGCCCCGCGAACTCCGCAAATCTAACGCTCATAGATATTTGAAAAATACAAAGAAGTAACAATATTGGAGAAATTCGGAGAAAAATTGGAAAACCTGAAAGACCGTAGACATGTGGTCGAGATCTCCTTGTTTTTTGAAAGTAAGAAATGCCAACTTGTTTATTTCATATGAAATACATGATATTTAATTGCAGAGTGTAATTGTAGATGTGTAATTCTTGATCCTATATATACTAATGATTTTCTCATATAACTTACGTCTCATATTTATTTACATTATTTATTTGTTATTTTAAAATATCGTGAGCGCTAATAATTTGAGTTCCTCGGAAAGCTGCTTAAAGCCCAAATTCAACAGACATTACTACTTATTTTCCATCACAGATTTCAAAATGAGGAGCATGTCAAGCTTCAGAGAGCATGCTTGCAAAGAGGCCCCAAGAGCATTTTCTCATTTCATTTCAAGCACGTCTAAGAGCCTTAACCTTTTCCTAAATACTTTAAGCATTTTAGATCTTAAGCTCGAAGTCTTTTCTTTGGCTTTCGGTGTCAATTAGAGCCTTATGTATCTAGTTTTGCTCAAAAATTAAATAATTATTAAACATGTCAAAGTATTTTTAAGTAATTATATGTATGTCCTGGTTAAACAGGTTGCGTATGTTTGCAAATTGATAGTTTGGATTTATCCCCTTTTTAACATTTTCATGACATGGTTTTTACTTACTTAGTTATATATTTTACCTATGGATTGATAAATGTGACTTCTTTATTGAAATTTTCTCCTGTATTATAGTATTAGGTTGATGCATAAGTACGTAGCGTTTTTTTTTTTGAAAATCTAATTTACATAAACAAAACCGTAAATGTACTCGACAAAATATTCTCCTCCATTGTTTACAATAATTGTTTACCAACATTCTGGCAATTTTTCTATTCCACGCCTGAAAAAAGTGGGTGGTTTAGCGTTGAAAAATTCATCTTGCAAATTCTGAAGGTCAGCTTCGTTATCAAAGGAGTTACCTCGCAAGTTGTTAGATAAAGACCGGAAAAAGCAAAATCTGATGGAGAAGTGTCAGGAGAATAAGATGGATGTGAAACAACTTTTCAACCCACTTCTTGGATAGCCGCTTTCGTAATACTAGCAGTATGTGAGTAAGCGTTAATTGGTTCAACCATTAAAGAAGCACAGGTGTTGACTCTTTTATTTTTGCTGTTGTCGCTCAACGTCTATGGTACCAATACACCAAGTTTTTGCACTTTGCCCATAGAATGGCAGAATGCAGATGTTATACGGTCGTTGATTGATCACAAAATCAAAAAATCCTTAGTTGACTGGCGGGGATAGTCATGAATTTAAATGAGTGTCGTTAATGTTAAAAATACTACCTCTGAAAGGAGCAAGGCATTTTCGTGCCGTACTTTCCCCGATAGCGGTCTCCCCGTACACGGCAAATGGTTCTAACGGCCTTCGGCGCTTTTGTTTCACGGTTAAACTCAAACAAAGGGATATGTCGGAAAAGTTCATTTTTTTCCTACCTGGCACTCAATTTTCTTTAACTGATAATTAAAACTACGTTTCTTAAAAATCAAACAATTTTTGGCGTTTTTAAGAGCACAAAACTGTAACACTAAAATGACTGACAAAATCATATACTATATAATATATATAATAATAGAGTGACTATTATTTTAGTATATTCTTCTTCTGCTGATTATTTCCTAAGAATTGTTGTTAATATATTAACATAATAAAATGAAAACACATTCTTTTATTTATTAATATTTATGAAACGCTTGAAAGACATAAAAGCATAGAAATTTAGGAAACAGAAAACGTTTGCATGCAACTTACGTAGGATAATCCAATAGGTTTTAAATCGCATTCGTATGCACCAAACCATCCTACCTAAGGAATCATAATCGGTATCTTTTAGAAAGTCTGAGACGATCTTGTCATCAATTTAAGAAATGATAAATATAGGGAGATCTGGATTTATCTTCAAAAATCAAAACAGATTTTCAGGGTATTTTAACTGCTAACACATATTTAACGTTTCGAGAAACTTGGGAAATGTAAATCTACAAGTCAGAAACCTTATGTAGTTTCAACATGACCCCTAGGTCCCCAGTCATAAGATAATTTGAAAGTATATGATATATTTAGCAAACAGAAGACGTTTGCGCATGTAGCTTACGCAGGGTAGTCCAATAGTTTTTAAATCGCACTCATATGCACCAAACCATTCTAAGGAATCGTAATCGATATATTTTAGAAAGTCTGAGTCTGAGACGATCTTATCACCAATTTAAGAAATGATAAATATAGAGAGGGATTTATCTTTTCATATCGAAATAGAATTCAAGGTATTTTAACTGCTAACGCATATTTGACGTTTTTAAGAGAAACTCTGCCAACATTATTGATAAATGTAAATCTACAAGCCAAAAACGCTATGTAACTTCAACATGACGATATGTCGCTTCATAACACAGCTTGGTATAAAGGAAAGCAGAAGGATCGATTTTGCTTCCCAGTCTTGAGTCCCCTCAACCAGTTTTTTTTATGGTGATTTGTCGACAATTTTATATACGCCACACCCTGTGGAAGCCCGCATAAGGTGAAACAATGGAACAAAAGATATAAGTCGTTGCAATGCAACTATGAAATCTTTTATCCAGGAAAGATAAGAGCGTATTCAAGAGTTTAACAAAATAATAATGTAATTTTTTATAGAGCTTTGCTTCTGTTTTGGAATAATTTTCTAAAATAACATCTCGGACAAAAAATTAAACAAACAAGTGTATTTTGTTAACATTAATTTCACATTTTAATTATTACCTTTTGCTAAATGGGTTTTGCAAGCCATATTCTCATAAGTTTTTGTTTTGCTGACCATTCTAATGCCAACAATAGAAAACATTGAAAAACTCAAGAAATATTATTATGCAGTCCTATTACATGTTTAGGTTATTGAATTTAGAATTAATTCCTCCTTAAACGGGTCACAAGGCATGCATTAAAATTTGAAAAAATTGGCATTGATGTTACCCCCGTTGTCAAGTATTTTGACATGACAAGATAAATCCAGAATCTATTAGTTTCTGCAAAATGGATTAATGTTAATTTGAATATCAATTTGTTTAAAAAATAAATAAATAAAATGTGGGAATCTGCACTAAATCCGGATTTTCGTAAAAAATGTGGAGTGGACTTCTTTTCTCGTAAATTTGTGGATGCCGATATGACAAGACCAGTTTTAATAAAAATTACGTGTATATTTGCTGTTTCCTAAACAGTTTCATGCTCTTATTGGAATAGCTTAAAATCTTTTAGAATAACTTGCAAGCCTTTTTAAGGTCGCGCAAATACCTAGAAAAAAAAATACATCTGTATCGAAAGTGTTTGAAGCACATAGCAGATGAGAATGGGTCAAATGGTTACATTATAAAAAATAGAATATTTGTTGAAAAGAACTTGAGGTTTCATGAAGTTTGCTTGATGGGCTTGAAAAGATATTTTTAGGCCAAGACTGTTAACTGAAACTTTATCTTATTTTGGTATTAGGTATATTTTAATTATTTATTATTAGAGCCCTCTACACACTCTATCTTGATATTCAGTGATTTACGCTTTATTATCTTAGAATAATTTATATGCACTGCTGTCAGATTCCGGATAATACAAAAATTCACATCCGGAATATCCAACAGCCGGTATTAATCCGTAATTAATCCGTAAATTTATGAAAAACTAAATATATCAATTAATCTTATTCCAAAATATTGCCATCTGCTGGGACTTCAAAATACAAAACATAAATTTCAACAACTTTTTAAAATTAGAGGTATGTTACATTAATTAAGGAATATATGCATTAGGACTAATGGTATGTCGTTCATAATTGTGCAATTTGTTAATTAACCTAATCTTAATATTATAATGTTAATTGCATCCAGTTACTTATTACAAGTGGGAAATATTGTCGGTATGAGATTATAGACTGAGTCGCAGTAATCCCACGAGTGCTGTAGTGTGCCATAGCGCACGTGTAATGAATCACATTTTATCTACAACCATTTAAATACAAAAAGATAAAGTTAATTTAAATTTTAAATGAAAAAGTCAAACTTTATGAATAAAAATTCTGATTTTAACACCTTGAGACTAAATATATCAATTAATTTTGCTGGGACGTCAAAATACAAAATACAAATTTCAATAATTTTCAGTATTAGAGGTACATTACATGAATTATGAAATGTAGGCATTAGGATTAATAGTACCTCGTTCAAAAACGTGTAATTTGTTAATCGACCTAATTTTAATATTATAATGTTAAATGTATCCAGTTACTTATTACATTCACAAGTGGGAAATATTGCCCCGATGCGATGAGGTCGTAGACCGAGTCGCAGTAATCCCACGAGTGTTGTAGTGTGCCATAGCGCATGTGTAATGTACCACATTTTATCTACAACTATTTAAATACAAAAAAATTAAGTTGATTTTAATTTTAAATGAAAAGGTCAAATCTTAAGAATACTTATTCTGATTTTAACACCCTGCATCAAATTGATTAATCAAAAAATTTGTTACGTACCTAACTAGTATAATGAGCTCATTATATGACCAGTGATTTAAAAAGTCTTATTACGTAACTCTATTAATTCACAATGAATGGCGGTAGAAGCGTGTAGGTCTTGGATAAAAATATAAACCTAACACGATCCAAACTTTTATGTAAATTTATCTCACAAAATACTAAAAAAAACTCAATGGTTTATGTCATTCCTCTTTTTCCAATTTCCATCAAGTAAAATAAGAACTTATAATTATATCCCTTCATCAATCAAATGGTCGTAATTTCATCATCTTCCTCACTTGAAAAATACGTTACATTTACATAGTTTATAACTTAACGCGTTCTTCCATATTGCCCATTCTCTATTTTAAAATATGACTAATATTCACCCATAAACACATGATGCAGCTGTCAAAACTTGGTTGGTCCTTATTAACGAACCACCACATCGAATGATACGTCCGCTAATTTCCGACTCTAAAGCGGCCTAAAAGAGATCACTATATCAAAATTTGTAATATTCCCTTTGTAAAAATAGCGTATTTCTGTTATAAATTGGTCATTTGCGGTTAATGTCTTACAAATTTAACCTGAAATAAAAACTTACCATATATGGTAAAGAATGAGGTATTACCTCATCTCCATGTACTACCTTCAAGTTTGAATGGCAGTAAGTCGAATGCTGAAAAAAACATTAAGTATGATTTATTGGAATTATTCATTAAATGTCGTCAAATTTTCTCGTAAAAAATCTGAGGAGCGAGTTTTGCATTGCTTAGTGATTATTTCCCTTGTGCATTTTATATTGAAATGAAATCATAACAATCGTTTATATTTAACTGAAAAAAATAAGCAATTATTTTCACGTCTAAAATGAGCTTGGGGGTCATTTTTTAATTTTCTTCTTAATGTCAAATGATATTCGCTTCGGCCGAAAACTTTTAAATGATGATGATTTACTATTTAAAATATGTAACATATTAGGACATTGAACAATAAATTATAATGTAGCTATAGTTTGCTTACCGACATCAAAGCAATAACACAGACTGAAGAATACCATTGCTTGAAATGAAACATTATTAAAGTCTAAATAAATATTGGCAAAATAACGATTTTTCAATCTGAACTGCAAACAAATAAGTCAAAAGTAATATATTACTCTATCCAATACTGATAATAGACAAGATTAGGGTTTGATAAGCAGGCATTATCAAATACTTAAAGTAATCTTAAATTTCTAAATCCTTCATATTAATTGCACGTCATAGTGTCTTGTTCTTGGCATAACCAGACGTAAATATTCGGGTTGGACACATAGTGAGCACCTGACAATTAAAAGTGGGCACATACTGTTGTCAGTTTTAATGTGTAGGGATAGTGATAGGTATCTGTAGGTACTGGGTTTTTTCTTATAACTATCACGTCTTTAGAAACTATCTAAAGAGATACAAAAAGAAAGTTTACATAAAACTTTTTGAATATATTCTGGAAATATTTACTATTCTAAAAAATGAAGAAGGGAAAATATAAAAATAACAAAAGTTAAAAGAATGCCGTGTGTATTAAGAAAATTTTCAATTCTTCTTAGTTTCCTCCTTTCAAAAATATATAATATGTCTATGCTTGGAGAAATAGTTTCTGAAACTATTCTACTTTTTAATTAGTCGTGCCTCGTGCATTTTATAGCGCTAGCCACGGATCATTATTCGGTATATGCACTATGCAGTGTTATCTAACGTCAAAATGTTAAATTTGGAGAAAATGCCGAAAATGGCATTCAAAATCGGTAGATTACTGCGAAAAATCGATTTACTTTATAAAGACTAAAATCCATCGTTGTCGTGTTTTGTATTAATTTAATAAATAAATTATAGCAAATCAAACATATTTTATTTAAGAAAATGCAAACAATAATAAAAAAAAATTATAGATTTACTGATTATTTAGATCGTACAATATTCCTTGGACATATTCAAAGTCTATTGTTTATTTACTTACTAATCATAACAATTAGCGGTTTTTATAATATGTCGTTGAGTATGTAAAAGTCCAGTTATTTATTTCTGTGAAATGATTTTTTTGTGCTGTTTTCATACGGGTTATTGCTGAGAATGTGCGCTTAACATTGGCGGAAGAATGGGACAATGACAAAATATTAAAAACAAATTCTGATATTAAAGGAAACATTAAATTTTCTTCGCCAGTTTCTAATAGCCTGATTTTTTCCCTTGCTTTTGTTTTAATTAAGGATTTTAAACTAAGTTATGTAAACCATTTTCTAAAAAATGTGACGTACAGAGTGTAAAATTTAATTGTGACCGTTGCCGACTTGTGTTGTTCGTTTGTCTTCGTGGATATGTCATTTTCCACTGACAAGTAACACTGATGATGGCTCAGGCCGAAAGTGCTCTGTTACGCTATTTTAGAAGTCCTTTTGGATTAAATTTTTGCATGGTATACAAAGATTGTTTTATTACTAGTAGAGTATTAGCTGCCAAGGGGCCATAATATGTCTTCGGATTTTAAGAAATGCCGGAGATTTTTAAAATCAAAATTTTCAAAAAGGAATAAATAACCCGTTTTCAAAAAAACAATCAAATACTGTTTTTAATGTTTGACATATATTTGCGTATAACACATGAATTTTTGGGTGTCAGACGTGCATTTCCTTATTTAAGATATTGAACAGTGGCAAAACAGAATTTAAACATTGCAAAAACATTATTGTTGATGGATTCTGTTGAGTTTTTGTGAAATATTTTCTGATGCCAATAGATCATTATCAAAAACAGCATCTATAAAAATAATTTTCAGGGCCGAATATTGTTCAATAACTCTTTTTACTGCTGCTGAACAGGCAATCAGAGAGTTTGACAGGGATGAAGAATTTTTTGTGTTTTTAAGTCACAAAAAGTTTGAAATTCTTTAAATTTGGGTACTCTTTTTGGGCTGGATGAAAAATAGTTGTAAATATGTCTTACCAAGAGATATTTACAACTATAGTTTTTTACAAGAATATGATATTCAGAGGTGAAACGAATGACAAATGCATTTAAAAACAAAAACATTTGAAATATCGTTTTGCTCTAAAACAGAGTTTTATCCACAATGCCGAAGAAGACCTTTTGCACTCGACGCGCGTTTGGCTAACCATGTTAGCCTCATCAGCAATACTGTTTTAATCACCTCCTGATGATGCTAACATGATAAAACTACAGAATAATATAAATTATATCTTCAACAACAAACATTGTCAAGCCTTTTATTGTGTTTTCATTAGCTAGAAAACGAAAACAACGAATACAACAAATAATACATAACAAAATCTATTAATTAATTAATTAATTAAATAATGTCTCATAAATGATATCATACACAAGCCTGGTTTGCTCGAATCGAGTCCAGATAATAAGAAACCCTAGCAAATGCTCCTGGCCATCCTTGCGCACATCCCCATATGCTACCGAAGGACACTATTCCAACCTGAAAATATAATACTTTTAATACAGTAAAATAGGGAAACATTGATTTTTCAGCTGATAATTTTTTAATTTCAAGTAGGAGTGATTGGGCATTTTAGAGCTTCGAAAACGATATCCGAAATGGCATTAGAAATTTGAAATTCCAGGTAAGATATCAAGTGGAATTCCTTAAGTCTCCATCTTGAAAATGGTTGTAAGGTTACATTGTTTTTAGATTAATGACTTATATGTTCTTAGTACAACTTGGTTTATGTATTTTATTTGTAACTGGACACCTACTTTATTTCTTTAGTTAGACACCATTTTTTAATATCTAGCAGACTGAGGAGAAGAGTAGATTATTATTTTATAAATAAATAAATGAAAATCACAACACCTCTTAGCTAATTCTATAAAATAATCTAAAATTAGATATATTAGTGCTAGAAATGTCATTGTTAACTAAAAACATACCTGAAATCGCGGGATTGATGAGATGGGACTGATAATTGAGAATCTGTGTATCTTAAAGTTCTACTATGCACTTTTTCTAATAGATAATTCGGTCTCTTTATTTTATTTTTATCATTCGTAAAATTAAACAGATAGTGGCAAAACTGTATTTCGTGTTGTTTCCCAGCGATAATTTAGATTTATTTTTAAATTCAACCAATTGTAATTATCGTGGTTTTTCTTCTTATACATTTTAATATGGGAATAATTTTGGTTATTTTCGCAGGATTGTGTTAAACTCTTTATTGTTTCCAATTTCTTCAAAATCTGTGGTTTGTGATCTACTGCAATTTTTTATCTTAGTGCTTTGGTTTACTGACTTGTAATTATCATAATATTTATCTAATCATTATTTCATAGTTGAAGCCTTGGCCAAAATGTTTTTATTTTTCTCATTTCATAAATTGCCTTTTAAACGTCTCTTCCATTTAACTACTTATGTGTGTTTTACGGCGCTAGTTCACATTTTCTGACACATAGCTCTAGTT